>BQNB010026816.1:0-54723 GCA_026074375.1 Tanacetum coccineum | reverse complement strand
CCCATTTTCTATAAACCCCAAACTCAAACCCCCCCGTCCGTACCCGGCTGTGAACCCCCACCCCGACACCCTCGTGGTGGTGGTATTAAAACCACACGCACCCTTGTGCTTATAAGAAACCACACACACCCTCATGGTGGCTGTGGTTGTTGCAGGGGTGGTGGGATGGTGGTGACAGTGATATCGCGAAGATGATGATGATGATGGTGATGGGGGTGATGGAGTGGCGGTGGTGTGGCAGCGGCGGTCGAGTGGTGGTGGTGACGGCGCGTGACCGAGAATGGGTGTGTGGATCGAATAGATCGGGAGGTAAGGAAGCTTTTTGGAGCTCACCGGAAAACTCCGCCGGAAAATTTTTCCGGCGGCGGCGCGGAGGTTTTCGCCGGAAAAGTCGTCGGAGATGGTGGTGGGGCGGTGGCCGGATAAAAGGGAAGAGAGAGAGAGAGAGTTATAAAAGAGTGTGTGTAAATTTGTTTTCAAATGAAAAAAATTTAATAAAATTAATATATATAATAAAAGTTATAATTTGAAGTGACAAGGGTATGTTACTTGGGGGACCAAAGGTGTAACTTGTGGAGAAACTTTTATAAAATGTTAGTTCGGGACTCGTTTGAGTGACTTAACGGATGTTTCAACTCTCGCAAAACTTGCGCCATTGTTTTCTAAATCATTTTTCTGATAAAAATGAGTATTTACTTGATAATATTTCATAAATATTTTTATAATATTTATAATATTTATAAAAATGTTCGTTATTAATATTCGTTATTTATTTAATGAACCGGTTACGTCTTGTCCGAAAAAAAAAATAAAAAAAAATTTCTAACCCATATATTCGCGTTATCAACAAATGTTTTCGAATAAAATGATGACTAAATTTATTAAATATTTTTATTTAATAAAACTGTTAATTAAATATAATTTAATTATTTTCTCGTTTCTAAATCTTGCGAGGGCATTTCAGTCACCTTCTGACTGTTTTCGGGTCTCGGTCAAAACTAAAAAGTTGTCTGAAATATCGTTTCACATCAAGTTGCTTTAGGGTCCGAATCGTGAAAACGTGATTTAGTGGTTCGTTTTTGATAATTTTTATAAATTAAATTATTTCCTTTTTCGTTTTCGAATCAAATAATTTAAAAATAAATTTTATAACCGACAACATGTAATAATAAATATGATTTATTATTTAAATATATTCCAAAAATTGACGGTTGTTATATATTTGAGGGTATGTGGTGAATTCTAAAAATGAATTTCTAATAAGTAATTAAGTATTTCTTTATGCCTGATACCTCAAACAACTCTTATTCGCTAAATAGTCTTCTCTTGAGGCTCTTGGTGGAAATCTGGGTATGTCTTTATTGATGTGTTATAAAGTTTATGTTATTTTAAGATTTAGTATAAGTTAGGCGAACGATGTTATCGGAATGGTAGTTTTTGTAGTGATAAATATTTTGTTTGGTAATCTTGCTCAATATTTTAGGGATTTTTGGTGTGGTATAAAATGAAGAATGCCATACATAGGTTAGTCAAATGGGTATTGTGACTTTGCAACAGCTGGGGATTTGTATTCATCAACAAGAACGATTACACAAGGGGTTTTGTTTGTTGTAATTTCTAATTGACAAAAATTTTTTACAATAAAAAGAGTTTACTGTGATTGGCAGACCTACTGAACCAAACGCGTATGAAACTGTTAACCCACCAAACGAAACACCCATAACAGATAAACCCACTGAATGCATATCAATTGCTAATTCTGTACAACTAGCTTATATGCACTGAACCAAACGCCCATGTAACTGTTAACATCTTTAGATATAGTATACTTCTTTTTTCTACATACCCCCTTTACAGCATATTATGTCTTTTGAAAACATATTTAAACTTTTCATTTTGTAAATATTTGTTTAGGAGAAGGTCCATGCAGATAATTCCTAATCAAGCATTTTGATTTTGAGAAAACTTATTGAGTAGCAGAAGGACTTATTTGCTAAATAGTCTTCTCTTGAGGCTCTTGGTGGAAATCTGGGTATTTTTATGAACATGGTATTACATCTCTTACCAAAATCTCACACTATTACCACTTTAAACCTTCTGATTTGTAAAGACTTTAACAAATGGATATATTTGAGTTCAAAAGCCATGGTTTATTTCATAACCAATAACGACCTCTTAAGTATTCACGGAACCATATTGCATAACTAAGTACTATTATGAATGCATTCTAATATGGTATTCTGTTAATGTAGACAATCCCATCTAACTTTGTAAAGGCGCACAAGTTGTTTAACTATGATCATGCATTGATTCGACACAAGACATTAGGATTCAGAATTCGGCTCAAACATGAACATCACAAAGCGAATGTCAATTGTAAGAGTCAAAGGAAATTGGAGGAAGCTAACACAGAGTGTAACGACCCACTCCGGAAAGGAGGCCGAAACGTCATAATCATGGTGTCATATCAAAGCATAATAAAGGCATAAAGTCATAAATGATAACATAGGACAAGGTGGAAAGCCGAAATCAAACATCGGCTCCCAATTATGAGATCAACATGAATAACGTAAAAGAAGTCTAAAGGACGAAACATGTGTCCAAGATAGTATAGCACATCAAAATGTCTGCGATAAAAAGAAAGGAAGCTAAATGGGTCACTTCCTAAGCACACACTCTCTCAAGCCCAATCTCCCTCTAGATACCTGCCGTATAAGAAAGAGAAAGAAATACGGCTGAGCATAACGCTCAGTGAACGGATATAATAACAATGTAAGTAATAAGTATGAATCCTGGATAATAAGTATAAAGCAGCGGAAAGATCATGAGTGTCATGAGGAAACCTGGAGAATACGTCATGAAGGAATAGGAAATAAACATGTAAAACATGGTAACGTGAAGTCAAAGATGTCATGAGATATCATGGATAGTATAAACATAAATAATAAGGAATGCCCACGAGCTCATATAATCATACATGTCATAATAATAATGTCGTGAATACATGCATATAATAGAGGGGCTGCCTCAACATGTAATAGAGGGGTGACCTCTTATAATAATATGGGTGGAGGGATCAGCTCCAATGTGATGGGATGTAGAGCACACACCAACCAATCACCATGAACGTGTAAACATGTAAACTAGGATGCACCCATACGCCCCTGAATAATAATGGCCAAACATGAAATATAATCTGGTAACATGAAAAGGGACGCCGCGTGAAATCACTCTCAACGCGAAAGAGTCGTGACACAGGTGCCTCATGTGTCACGGTCATGGTACCTCCATGACTAGGTGGTAAGTCATGTAAATCATGGTCATGCGTATATATAGCTCGGGCAATAGAATAAGTCATGAAATCAACATGTAAGGGATCATGGCAAAAGACATAAAAATGGGGAAGCATAGCAGTTCTGGGGATGAATCATGAAAAGAAAGAATGTCCTTACTGAAAGGACGGAATATCCGTACCTTAAGTCCAGCAAAGAAGATGAAAGAGAAGGATGAAAGAGATGGAAACTACTCCTGCTTCACGTGATCTACATGTTAAAGGACTTGTATAAGTTACTTGTTCATGATTAAGGTATCTTTCCATTTTTAGTAATTTTCTATTTTTAGTAACTTTCTATTTTTAGTAACTTTCTATTTTTAGTAACTTTCTTCCTGATTATACTTCCATGATTAAAATATTCCATGATTATATGTGTCATAGTATATTCTTGTTTATATTGGGTACTCCTTTCGAAAATAGCAGCTTCTAATTATAGTAAGTTTCCAAAAAAGACTTCCATAAATAACTTTCCATAAAAGTATATCTTCTGAATTTAATAAGTATTCCAAAATTAATCTTCCAAAAATAGACTTTCTAAAAATAAACTTTCCAAAAATACAGGTTTCTATATAAATAATTTCAATAAATCATGTTCTATAAATTAAGGCATGGTTCATAAATAGTAAAGGTTTACATAAATATATCAAATAGACAATTTCTACCCACCCAACTTTATTTTTCCTAGATCATAACAAATATAATAACATGCTTAAATCAGACCCCAAAGTTTCAGAAATTACAAAACAAGTCCTTATACTTTTAAATAGCAATTCGGCTAACAAATTAATTCACAAAACCCTAATTAAATTTTTCCCAATCACAAACATAATTATTTCCCAATCATTGGCATTAATTACACCTGAACAAAATAGTAAAACCCTAACCCTAATTCATTTTAACCATTTTTCTTCAGTGTTTTCCTTATATCGAATCGTAAACTACATTTAAATCCCCAATAAACATTCGAAATTAATTTATAAATTATTCCCAACAATTTTTTCTGAGTTAATGAATATGTACAACCTCAGAAAAATATACAATAAATTTAACAATTATTTATATGCCGATTTTCATTTTCATTTCTAAATATAGGGTTTGAATAAGTTTCAATTATAAATCAAAATTAAAGTGCATGAACATTTTTTCCCAGGTTTATAACTATATTAACATGTAGAAAACATTAGTTATAAAATATACCTTTGTGATGACCCTTGATAATTTTATGATTTAATGCACCCGGTTATGATTTTTGACCCCAAAACAATACCAAAAATCGAATCAAGCACTCCCAAAGCTTCCCACTATTTTTCCCACACTCCTTAGACTTCAAATGATCTTAGAAAAATCGCACAAGTCCTGGAAAAATTCTTTGTGCCGCCACTTAATTTATTTAGGGTTCGGTGGTATTTGTTTTTAGGATTTAGTAAAATGAAAGTGAATAAAAGATATACATAAGAGTTTGGCCGAGTCCTAGGGCATTTAAAATGGAATAAAATCAGGTTTTATTATTTACATAATTATTATATATTTATTCATATTTTATTTAATTATTTTTGTAATATATAAATTAATTAAATACATATATAAATTCGGCATATATACCTATAATAATTTTAATTATTTTCCTTGTATAACATAAGAAAATTTTGACTTACAAAAATTCATAATTGCTATAGTATTTGTCTTTCATATATCTTCTAAAATAAACTTAAATTTATTTAAGCTTTATGAGATTTTCTCTTGCATTTAGGGGTAATTTTTGGTAAATTTTACAACTTATTGAAATTTTTAGTTTTACAATAATTCTGTTATGTTAAATTTGGACAACTAAGATGGTTGATGATCTTAAACCAACTAGTATGATTTATCAAAATTTTCTTTGAAAATAACATATCTGGTTTTGATAAAAAGACTTAACTGTGAACAAATAGTACCTTATTCAAAGTACTGTTAGTTTAAAACAAACAGTACTTTGTTGAAAATACTACTGGTTAAAAAGTTGTTTTTGAAATATTTTGAAGTTTTGAGTGTGCAAAAACTTTTTAAAGCACAATATTTTTCAAAGTTTTTTGAGAGTAACACCTGAGTTAGTGCTTGCCCTACATGAAAAAGAATGGGTAATCAATTCCCCATATCTTGCATACATAAGAAATTACTATCCAATCAAAACAGTTTTTGGAAAAAATAATGACATATCAAACTGATGATGTTTGACAATTTTACCAAAAATTGTATGGTGCTCAATACACAAGTATTGCACTGAAGTAGTGCTACTCCAGAGCAACAAATGGTTTTGGTAAAGAGAATCTCAAATCCGTTATAGCTTTAAAAGTTCTGCCTCAAAATGGTATGGTTCTCAACTCACCAATGTTTTATTACTGAGAGTTGGCTAGTCCTGAGCAAACGGCTACAGGTAAAGACTTATCAAATCCGTTCATGGTTGTAATGACTTACCAAAAGTCATATAGTTTTCAACACACTATGATTCATTTCGAGTGTTGAAGGGTTTATTATTCACCATGAATATTCCTTTTAAGGTACCAAAGAACTGACTAGCCAAAGTGAATGGCTACTTGTAAAGCTCATAAAATCCATTTATTGCTGAAAACCTGGACGATTGAAGAACATCTGTTTGATGCAAAGACAAAGCATTTTTGAAGAAGTGTTTATGTTCAAAACAGAGTTTCATTTCACAAGATACTCAAACAATTTGTATACAAGATACTTGCTTAAGATTTAAATTCTAGAAGATGAAGACGTGTGTTGATGCTGAACAAAGAGTCCAACCATCAAGAAAACCTTGAAGTCAAGCAAGATAAATTCAAGTTAGGGGATATTTTTGGGAATACAATCAGAAGGTCAAAGTACCTTCTAAGTTGAAGGTCAAAGTTACAGCTTGCTAGTATGGAAAGTCAAGTACTGCCTTATAAAGAAACATTAAAGATTATAGTTAAACGTTTACATTAGTAATTTATCATTAACAGTTTACATTATGATTAGTATTAATATTATTAGTGTCTTACTAGAACTGAACACCACTAGAGTTATCCTTACGTTTATATAAGGATCTCTAGGAAGGCGTTGAAAAACAACAACAGCACAAGAAAAAGCATTAGTTAGAAGTATTAGAGATAAGTATTGTATTAGGGATCTGCAAACTTAGGCAGATTCAAGGTGTGATAATACAAATCGTTTGTTAAATCATTGTGTGTTCTTCTTAATACTGTTAACTAGTTTCCACATAGTTGATAGATCTACATTATTTCCTTTGTTTCTAGACTTGGATTTATTCAAGGAAGTAACATCCTTTACAGGCTAAAGGTTTAGTATACTAAGGTATATCGATCCTACAGTAGTTCCTCCTGGTAGTGTTGTAGTTACTACTGGTAGTGTTGTAGTTCCTCCTGGTAGTGTTGTAGTTCCTCCTGGTAGTGTTGTAGTTACTACTGGTAGTGTTGTAGTTAACTACTGTATTTTTGGTTAATACTGGGAGTGTTGTGTTATTTCTAAGCCTGACCCACTATAATGACCACTAAATCACATTTAATGACTCGGTTCTAAAGAATTTATGCAAATCGATATTTTTGAACAACCTTCCAGTTCTGTCCGACCCTGAAACACGATCGAAACTGCGAAAAAGCACTCGCATCAGATCTGATGCAGTGTATCAATTTACCAAAAAGCAGATTTTGCCCCGCCTTACGACCCTATCACTCGCTTTTAGTACTTAAAGACTCGGCGAGGAATTAAAACGACCTTCCTCCGAACACTTTCATTTTTCCGCGAAGGCCGAAACGGACTCGAAAGTGCCGCAAATACCATCTTAAAAATCCTGAACGAAACCCACTAACTTAACCAATGTGGATTTTTATACCTCCCCCCCCGAAATATATAACTCATCTTTTCGCTCTAACTATTTCGTTATAATCGTAGAGACAAGTTACTTACCTTTTCGAATCATGCGCGAAATCATACTACTTTATAAGAAACAATAAAATAAATGTGTTATATATATACGAATTTGACAGAATCATGAGTGACCCCTTGTGAATCCATTTTTACCCTTGCTTTATACCTTACTCACTTTTGTAGTTAATCATTTTTACAACACCAACTAACATATGGTACAAAACTTTCTCATATCCTTTTTAAACATCAATAACAGCAATATCTCAACATATAGAATAAGGTGCAAAATGACATTACAAGTAAAAACTCCCATTTTACATTTAAAAATCCTGCAAGGTATTCAAAGCTACAATAGAACTAACATATGCATAAATGAATATTGAAAGAACACAAAGTTCTAGATGACCTTATGGTATGAATGATCCTGATGACAATGTAATCTACAACCCTATGTTTAGATAAAAATTCCAAAGCTTGCACAAAGAAAACCCAAGTTTCTAAATAAACCTTAGCTTTCCAGTGAAAACACTAGCATCCCTGTTTCTGAATAAAGCTTGTATATGGTTAACCAATGCTTGGAAATATCTTAGAATGTCTTAGATATGATGTGTAGAGGTGTGTATATGTTGTATAAAATTTGGTATAGATTGCAACAAAAGGGGTGTTTGAGCCGTGGGTTGTAGAAGCACCAAAGGAAGAGTTTTGTGATTTCTTTGCTAAGTGTTTATGCATGTGTGTGCTCCTATCTCTAGTATGCATGTATATATGGAAGTCTTGGTCAAAAAGATTGAAATAGTTGGTCCAATACATCTTCATGGTCTTTAGGAAGACTAGTTGGTCAAAGGGAATAAGGTATGGCTATGTTTAAATGAAAAGTGATGTACAAAAACCTAACTTAGTCGGGGACGATGAATTTATCTTTTTGAGTATTTTAGGATTAAAGTGCTTCTTGTTTTGTGACCCGAAAAGTTATAAAAATAACGAAAGTCAAGCGTTCTAGTTAGTTGCTTAATATAAAAAGTACAAAAAATGAGAAAAAGGAAAAATACAAAAATATGTGTGGGAATAAGTGTAAATATTTAAAAATGGTAAAAATGGGGCTTTTTCAAAGCTATTGATTCTTTAATTCTCCTTAATGAACACTTAGCTACTTTTCGAGGTAATTAGTCGAGGGGGATTGAGATTCTTGGTTTTCTTAAGTGTTTACTTAAGGCATTGCGTGAGGACACGACAATAGTTTAGTATGGGGGATTTTGTTATGTGCTTAATTACACATACCTTTTGCCTATAAAAACCGTGCCTAAAATGACCAAAATATACCAAAAATACATTGTATTTGTGTGTTTTATGATTTATAATTGTGCAGTTAACGAATATTCACTAAAGGACAAAAATCAAGTCAAAACGGACAAAACCGAGCACGGGATTGGAAAGAGCGTGAAAAGCCCAAGAAAGTCAAAGTCAAAGTCAACCAAGTCAAAAGTCAAAGCCAAAGCCGAAACCGAAGAAACACTTAATGGGCCAACCCACACCCATCTAATGGGTCAGGGCAGCCCATTAAGCATTTATATCAAGACTTACATAAACTTTTAAGTTTATAAAGCCCCAAGTCCATTAAACCTTAAACCGGCCTAAACTATAGCCCAACAACAGTTAACAACTTAACACATGTTGATAAAATATAATGCCTAAAAACATTATTAATATCTTTCATATCTTTACGTTTTGATAATCATAAAATATAAAAACGTTCAACGTAAAATTAAACGTAAACAAGTAATTAGGAGTAAATTCTCATTTCAACATTTACATCACTTAAAGGTATGAATAAATAAAAATCTTAATGCATTTTATGATCAAAGGAAATTTGTATTCAACCTCAAACTTTTATAAAATGTTGTAAACATTTTTATAAACATCACAAAACATTTTCTACATTTAAAAGAAATTCAAATTAAGCTTAATTTGAAAAAGGAAAAGTGTTCTAGGAAGCTTATGATGTGCTTAATCTAAAAATTCAAAGAAATTGAACCTAGAAGTATTTTAAACAAACAAAAAAACAAAAACCTATAATTTAGCATGAACTAAGCAAACTCAGAAAATAAGCAAGAGAACACAAATTCCAAATGAGCTTAAAGGCTTAAAAAGCTAATCAGACTCTAAAACTTTAAGGTTTTATAAAACTACTTATAAATCTATTAATTAAGCTGGGAAATCATAGGGTACCCATAAGCTAATAATTAACAAATTTACATCCTAAAGTTTCTAAGTACGTTTTGCTTTTTAACTTTTTGACAGCAAAAATAAGCTAAGACAAAAAGCTAGAAAACAAAATTAAAGACTTAAACTATATTAAGCTATATTAAAACTCAAATCCTACAAAGTTTGATAAACTAGATTCTAAAATTACTGTTCTAAATTAAGCCCAAAAGGTAGCAGTACTAACTGTGTTAGTAATGTTAGTGTAAATTATGTTCAGCAGTACTATTTTTGAAAAATAATGGGCTTTGAAGCAATTTGACTTTTAAGATCAGAACTAAACTGATGAAATAAGTAAGTAATATAAGCTAATACTAAATTTAAGAAAAGCTATAACTGAAACTTAATCCTACTTGTATTTTCCTAGCTAAAAATCTAAGCTAACCAGTACTAATTATGGTTTAGTACTGGTGTGTAAACGGCTCAGTAGTACTGTAACTTATGTTTAGTACTGCTGTGTAAAAATTTGAAGAGTGCACTAAACCAAACCCCCTTTTAGACTATGACAGGTGTAAGAAAAGCTTTTTAAGGGAAATATAATGAACAAGTATTAAACTACAGATAAAAAACTAGCTTAAAAACAAACTTAGCAATCATGATTAACAACTGAATAAGTAAAATTCTAAGATCTAACTAATTAGTAATATTTTTTGGATTTTATGAGTTATTATGACAGAAATTAGTAAATAATGATCTATGGCTATCTAAGCAAAAACAGATGAAAAACACATAACTAAAAAGCTCTAGAAGGGATATGTAATCACTAATAGCAAAAAGAGATTAGCAGATCAAAACATAGCAAGCAATAATACATTATTTAAAGCTAGAATTTAAAGAAAAATGAAAGAGAAACTTACAAACTCCTCTAGCTAAACAAGAGGACCAATAAAAGCAGCTACAAGCTCCCTAGCTTATTAATAAGCTAGGGTATAAGTCCTTGGGATCTCTTCCAAGTTAAGATCCCCTTCTAAAAAGCTTATATCCAAATAGATCCATTAAAGATTAAACTGATTTAAGGTTTAGGTAAGATTAATACTGAATTAAAATAGGCTCTGATTTCAGCTTAAAGATGAAGAGCTTAATATGAGCTTAATAGCTTAATGAGACAATTTGGCTTATTAAGAGAGCTTATGACTTTAAAAGAGGGCTTAGAAAATGAGATTTAAAATACTAAAGACTGAATTTCATTAATTAAAGAAGCTGATTACATTACTTGAAAAAGAAAATTACCTTGAAGGAAAATACGAATTTTAAGCTAGACTAAATTGCTAAAAACTAGATAAAAAGAAGACTACTCCCCCTCGTGTGTGAGAGGAAGGCCCTATTTATAGGACTTGAGGAAGCTTCTAGGTTCTCTAGCCCTGCTCTCCAATCTTTCAATCCTGGCCAATCATTTCTTCAATCATTTGAGCTTTATTTGTGGCCGTTTGATCAAAATGTGGACACCTGAGGATTGCCAGCGTGTCATTCCATTGATGTGACGTTTGTGCTACTTTTGTGAGTGTTTTAGTATAAAAACCCACATAGATTTGTGCTTCTTTCATAGCCGCGTACGCTCAAAGCTTGAGGAGACCAATGATTTCTCTTGATTTGACTGAATTATCCCTACCATCTTGTAAGAGAGACTTTGAATTGTCTTCGTACCCTTTAATTTTCTTGCCTTTGTTTTACCATGGGGTGAAAACGGGGAAGACGATGAATAGTGTTTGGAGTTACCCGCCTTTTTATAACTGAGTACGGGGTAAAATTCAGTTGGACTTTGCCCTCTTGGCAATTTTAGTCCCTTTCTTTGTGATTCCATTTCTAGTTATAAATAACTTTGGAACTTTTCAAGATTTGTCCTTATGGATGTTATAAAAGGATTTTAGCTAGGATTGGGCTGAGGCTGGTTCTTTGGCTTCTTTTTTGTACTCTTCTGATCCCCACCCCTCGTGGGGGGGGTTTCCGTGCTTGCTCGCTTTTGGTTGTTTTCTGGTGGATTTTTGACTTATCCGTACTTGCACATACAAAACTCAAAAACACAAGCATATTTTTGCCATTTTTGGTCTGTTTTGGGTTAATTGGGTTATATTAAGTTACCAAATTGGGATATGTGTAATTTACACTTATCATCAGTCATCAGGAAGTATTGTTCTATCCTCATAAGCCAGAGGTCATAGTCTCCTAGGTTGAGAAGAGGCAGTCTTGCGGTCAGATTATTGTTTGTGGTGGTTCCTACCTCCATCTTGTCACAAAAAAAGATCTTAAAGAAGAGGTTGATTCTTCTTATTCAAAGCTTAACAACAAGCTCTGATACCACTTGTTAGTCCTAAAACCGTTCTTGTCCCTCCTTAGCTTGATGTAGGTTAGCAACTTTGGCTAAATCCAAAACTTATATGATAAAACTTTGATTTTTGAATACAAAATTACTTATGCGGATCTAGTAATGATATAAGATGAATATTACAATTAGAATAGCAAACAATGAAACAGTACCAAAACTTGCAGCCTCAATTATATTAACGAACACTTTGAATTAGTGTTAGGGTTTACAAAACCTTGAAGCTCTAAGAATTCTATGGAAAACTGCTATGAGAACTGATATATTTTTCTATACCCTAGGACCTCCTTTTATACACTAAGGAGTCCTACACGGTTTACAATACCTTCCTAACATATCATAATCATTTCTATAATTACAAATATATGTATCTTTAAAATATAACTTTAAATACTTATCTTCATAGGTACCTCTTGTTTTCACTACACGCTTATTTTTTACTCTGTTTTATCCTCTTGACAGTAGTAAGTCTTGTAAGAGTTGTAAGTCAACACAATTGTATCTTTATAACCTGCAGCACTAACTGTGCAGTAGGAAACCTTATGTGTCCCTTTGAAGTCTTTCAAGTTAACACTACATCAGGGGAGCATTTATTCTAGTCGATTTTAATAGCAATCTCGACGATGCCTTTTTGATTCTACAAAAAGGGGGAGAAATGACCATAAAACTCACTAAATTCCTTATTTAAAAATAATTTAACATTTAATGAGTTTAAATTTTGTTAATCATCAAAAAAGGGGTTGGTTGTGATAGAATAATGCCTAAAATCATTATTAATATTTTTCACATCTTTACGTTTTGATAATCACAAAATATAAAAACATTCAATGTAAAATTAAACGTAAACAAGTAATTAGTAGTAAATTTTCATTCAAAAATTATATTCACTTAAAAGTATGAATAAATATATGCTTAATGCATTTCTATGATCAAATGAAATTTTTATTCATCCTCACACTTTATAAAAATGTAGGTAAACATTTTTATTAAACTTTTTATACCAATTAAAAGAATGGTTTTATTCAAAATAAACATTTTGAAATTCAAATTTTCGGACCTAAAACGGCTAGAAAGTTCTAGAAAATTCTCCCTACACAAAAGGACAAAATGGGGAGCGCCTAGTCTAGGGCGGCCCCCTTAAATACAAGGGCAACCTCCTTATCTTTAAGGGGACCGTCCACCTATTTAAGGGGACCGCCTATAGGTAGACGCTACTTCAGAATGTCCTATTAAATATAGACTAATCCCACTAATTTTCTCACTTTTGCACTATTCTTTTGATAAAAATACAGCCCACACAATTCTCATTAAAATCCTTTGATATTTAATCATAAAGCTTTGTTTCTAAGTGATCCAAGTCAATTACTCAAAGTGTAAGAGAAGAAAACTTCCATCATCAGTAAAGAAGTTATTACATCTCAAGTGTGTATTGCAATCTTGTTGGCATTCGTATATAACTTGTAAATCATTTGTATATCTTATAAAGTTGTGTAGTAGATAGATCTTGATGATTGTTGTAAGTATAGTTGAATCTTAGTGATTCATCTAAGTTGTGTTTAGTTTAGGGTGTAATCTATAGTAGTGGATTGGTGAAGTAGTGTGTGAAGAGACTAAGGTGTGATAGAAGTTGTCTATCGGGATCATGTCGTGAAGCAAAAAGTTGTGTAGTGAAGTTGTGGAAGTTGAGGTAGATTGGTCTAGCTAAGATTAGAACTCGACATCTAGCATAGTGTCGGAAATCAAGGATAACCGAAAGTTGTTGTAAGGTATTCTACGCATAAGGAGTTTGTTGACATAGTAAAGAAAACTCTCGAGTTAGTTGCTCGAGGAGTGGAGTAGGGCGAAGAGGTGCTTCGTAACCGAACCACTATAAATCCTTATGTTATGGTTTGATCTTTCTAAACTCTATTCTCTTATTTACTTTAATTTGTTCTTACTTATTTTATTATTATATGTGCAAGTATTGAATTCATAAAAAGTCAAATCTAAGTTTTTATAAACAAACATAAACATTAAATTAAACCCCTCTTCTAGTTTTCCACAACCCTAATAGCCGGCCTGCGGATAGCGGAACAAACGGGTGTAAAGAACCTAGTAGCCAAAGTGGATTCCCACCTCATAGCGAATCAAATCAACGGATCATACGAAGCCAAAGAACAGAGGCTGATCCATACCTAGAAAATGCAAGGCACTCAGTGGAAAACTTATAAGATGTTCTTATATGAACAGGTGTCGCAGAGCGAAAATAAGAAAGCAGACGCACTAAGCAAAATCACATCCATAAGCTTCGCCCACCTCACCAAACAAGTTTTAGTAGAAATATTGAAAAAGAAATCGATAGAAGAACAAGAAATCCTTGCCGTTGTAGAAGAAGAAGGATAATGCTGGATGACACCACTCATCGAGTACCTTGCGGAAGGTACCCTAC
Organism: Tanacetum coccineum; assembly: GCA_026074375.1. Lineage (NCBI taxonomy): Eukaryota > Viridiplantae > Streptophyta > Magnoliopsida > Asterales > Asteraceae > Tanacetum > Tanacetum coccineum. Next base: position 40,473 of record BQNB010026816.1, on the reverse strand, counting down.
CGGAGGACACAAAAAAGGCCAGGTCAGTCAGGATCAAAGCAAGCACTTACTCCACTCATGATCAACGGCGTCTTGTATTGAAAGTCATCCTAGAACCATGTGTGGAAAACTAGAGGGGGGTTGAATTAGTTTTTACCATTTTAAATTATAACATCTTTAATATTGAAGTAAAAAACATAGTTCAATCGCCGCTTCTCGCAGTAAACTAGTAGTTCACTGTGTGTGCTAATGGGATGCCATCTATTACTCATGACTTATATCACTCCGTGTCTGTATAACGTATATCGAGTCCGCTCCACATTCGCAGAATCAACTAGTGCGCACAAAACGCCTGCCCCCCTCCCGAGTAACTACATACCTATCCCAAATCCATTCAAACGACCACGCGCTCAAGCTCCTAAGAAAGACCAAACCCCGTTGACACAATGATCTTATAGATGGTTTGGTACGAACGCTCCTCTTTAGCCTACTCCACATCCCCAAGTACCTAACTTGAGAGTTATCTTCACTATGTCAAACAAGCTCCATTTAGGGCAAGATGAAAACCATACACGCCATTACACTTTTTCCCCCCGGTACTAAGCTAAATACCGAGTTCTACTTCGAGATAGAAGCAATCTAACACACTATGTATTTTGTGGCTTAAATACTAACCTATCATACACATATGATACACACAACACAAACACAGATATACAAGATGAATGATTATCACAAACGTGATGACACAACTAAACTAATAACACTTGAAGCTTGATGTCTTCTTGAGTGTTCTTCACTAAAGAGTGGAATGAGTTGATCACTTGTAATGGATTATGTAACAAGTATAATGATCAAAGAATATAAAAGATAAAAGACGTATGTGAAAAATATTTTACAAGAGTTTTCTAAACTGAAGACTTAAGGTTTCTATTTATAGGAAAACCTTTGAAATTTTAAATCTGTCCTGGGAAATGATTCTTGTGACTCTCAGAGCTACCCAAACCCTGGATATGTCCTGTGTATTTGGTGGATCGGTGGGTGGAGCTGGGACAACATTTGTCTTTTTGTGATTAACCCCAAATCTATACAAAATATTGTTTTATACTTAATAAAACTAGTTTAATAGATTCTTCTAGAACAAAATATTTCTTATCACCAATAAGGAAAGATTTTCTAGATTTAGGAAGATTTAGAAAGATTTGGAAAGATTGTTTTCACTTATGGTTAATATTATTTTGTCTTACATGATTAATATAACTAGCTTATAATTAATTATGTGTGAACTTAAATCATTTGATTAGAAAAGGTTTATGCAAATGATGATAATTTTCCTTTGATCATTAACTATGTTTTAATAATGCCATATTTATACTTAAAGTGATTTGTCGGCATCAAAGTAAAACTTTTGACTAAAATAACTTGTTTACGTAAATTTTATGTAGTATTGCATTATAATTGTTTATTATTCAAAACATGAAGATCAATTAAATAAAAAGTATCGTTTATGGCTACGAATATTTGTATTAACAATCTCCCCCTTTTTGATGATGACAAAATATAAACTCATGCTTATTTAAAAGTTACTAAATAAGTATTTAGTGGATGAGTTTACATTTCTTCTCCCCCTTTTTGTCAAAGCAAAAAGTGTTGTAGAGGCCTTCCTTGCATGTCTTGTTTTGACGAATGCTAAGTGACTTGGTAACGAATGCAAATGAAAAAAATAAAGGACTAAGATGCAAGTGATCCCATTGGTGTATGCTCCCCCTTGCTTGGGGCACCAAGTAATCGAGATATGGATGTGTTGCTACAAAACAAAGTTAGTAGGCAAGCATATATATATGACAATCACAAATGCACACATATACATTTTACACAATGAACATCCATCATCAACACAACAAGTGAAAATAATGTTACATCCATTATAAGGGATAAAACATAAAATTTGGCATTAAAGCCATTACATGATAAGCTTAAACTAGAAAATTAAAGAAAACAATTAAAAATCCTAAATCTTGGGATAGAAAACATTTTCCTATATAATCTGAGGGGTGAGGTGAGATGGTTATGTGGCTAATGCGGAAAGTAAGGTGGGAGTGTATGAGGAGCCAAGGTTCGGTGTCGAATATGTATGAGAAACATGTAGTGACACGGTTTCGTTGCATTTGGTTTTCATGCTTGAGTGCTACAAACTTTTGACAAAATATGTGTGGACAGGTGAGCATGTCATTTGGATATGAACAAAATCCAAGATGTTTGGAGGAATTAGGAAAATCTTGATTACTAAGATTTGGTAGGTGGATGGTAAATGTTTTTCATTAGTGGAGGTTATAATGTTATGGAGGAGAGGCTTCGTTATGTGTGTTGTAGTTAATGTTACAAACAAAGGTTGGGTTGATGGTAATGGTTCAAATCTGGGTGGTGGATTTGGAAAACCGGGAGGTGGTCGAGAGACACGTGGTGGTGGAGATGGATTAGAAAGGTTCGGTGGTGCCAATTATCCTGGTTTGTAAAATAGGATCATTTGGTGACATTTAAGGGGGATGAAGTTCTTGAGGTTCTAGTTTTATTGGAATGACAAAACAAAGTTTGGGTAGGTGGTTGCAAGTGTGGTTGGTGTCGGAGATCACTTAGTGATTGATGAATCGATATCCAAACGCTCAAGGTCACGAATAATCTCTTCTTCCACCTTGATACCAGCTATCATACCCGACTTCCTACTCAAAGCATCAGCCACCACATTTGCTTTACCCGGATGGTACTGAATGTTGGTGTCATAATCCTTTAGTAACTCCAACCAACGTCTCTGTCTCATATTCAATTCTCGCTGAGTGAAAATATATTTGAGACTCTTATGATCGGTAAAAATATCACATGATTCGCCATAAAGATAGTGTCTCCAAATTTTGAGAGCGAAGACAACGGCTGCTAACTCCAGATCATGAGTAGGATAGTTCACCTCATAGGGCTTTAGTTGTCGTGAGGCATAGGCAATCACTTTCCCATGCTGCATGAGTACACAACCAAGACCTTTCTTAGAAGCATCACTGTAAATCTGAAATCCACCTGAACCAGATGGAAGAGTAAGAATAGGCGAGGAAACCAAACGTTGCTTAAGCTCTTCAAAGCTCTTTTCTCGCTCTTCATTCCATACAAACTTCTCACCTTTTCGCATAAGCTTGGTTAAGGGTAAGGCTAATCGTGAGAAACCCTCTACGAATCTGCGGTAATAACCTGCTAATCCAAGAAAACTCCGTACTTCGGTCACAGACGTCGGTCTTGGCCATTTGGTGATAGCCTCAACCTTCGCCGGATCCATAGTAATTCCTTCTGCTGAAACAATGTGACCCAGAAATGCCACCTTACTCAACCAAAATTCGCACTTGGAAAACTTGGCATATAATTTCTCCTGTCGTAAAATCTGTAGAACAGTGCGGAGATGCTCCTCGTGTTCCTCTTTAGACTTAGAGAAGACCAGAATATCATCAATGAACACAATGACGAACTTGTCCAAGAATTCATGAAAAACTCGGTTCATCAGGTCCATAAATACAGCTGGAGCATTCGTGAGACCAAAAGGCATAACCAAGAATTCATAATGACCATAACGTGTGCGAAAAGCAGTCTTGGAAATGTCCTGCTCTTTCACTCGCAACTGATGGTAACCAGATCGTAAATCAATCTTGGAAAAATGTTTAGCGCCCTGAAGCTGATCAAATAAATCATCGATACGTGGAAGGGGATAACGATTACGAATGGTGATCTTGTTCAATTCACGGTAGTCGATACATAATCTCATGCTACCGTCCTTCTTCTTGACAAACAGAACCGGTGCACCCCATGGCGATACACTCGGGCGAATAAAACCTCGCTCCAACAACTCTTGTAACTGATCCTTCAACTCTTTTAACTCAATCGGTGCCGTTGCTGTTAAGGAGATTATTGAGATAGGCTCAGCTCGGGGATTAGTCAATGTTAAACTCAACATCGCGAATAGGAGGTATTCCTGGAAGTTCTTCCGGAAATACGTCCTGAAATTCGGAAACAATCGGCTGATCATGAATAGAAGAAATGTCAGAAGTCGTGTCATGAATGGTAGCCAGAAAACCTTCACAGCCATGCGATAGTAAGGTACGTGCTTTTAAAAGCGGAAATGGATCTTCATTGGTTTTTATCCTGTTAATGAACCATGTTAATAAATTCTGGAGTAGAATATAGCCCGAATAAAACATCGACGGGAATGACAGTCAATCGTTTTAGATAGTGCGCGGCTAACCAAGTCTTCATAACCAGACATTATGTCCAATCCACACATATCCAAGGGAAGTGCATTAAACTGAAAGAATCTTGTCATCAAACTGTTGAGGAAGATCTCTTATATACATGGGTAATACGGTGCGGAGTCTTTCAGGGCGTGGATATACATAATACATGACTCAAGTTACTATAGGTGTCATAGTAAATCATGAGGCAAAACTTTGGTTGATATCACAAGAATGTGTCGCACCGTATCAAATAAAACAAATACTGCATGTCCGAAGATAATAATTGCACCGTATGGTACATAAAGTATTGGCAGGCCTGATCCTGAGTAAGTGCCAAAGACACAGCATGATGCGTCTGGCTTCTTGTTCAGCATGACCAGACGAATAGCACCAGTGTTCTTCTTGCAAGTCCCGCAAAAGATGACCAGCCTGGTCCAGCATTATTGGAAACAAGTACCAGCAGCACGACGACACTATCCTGGGTGTCTACGTCCACAATTGTGGTGATAAACAGGTTGTGAGTATAACCCTCAAGAGGGTAACCTGGACTGCTGGGAACCTGGATTCTTGATAGATCGTGAGACATGAACTTTGAGACATATAGAGAATAAACTTGTTATTTCAAATGATTTACCCGAGTTGGTAGATCGGTGGGATTGCTGACCTCTGTTCCTTTGGTCGCGTCCAGCACCAGAATTCCTGTTACCATGTCGTGATGTTAGATTCATATCATATAGCAGATAAAGACGATAACGATTTAGATTTGACCTGTTGTTGTCACGAGAGTTGTGTTGTTATTGTTGTTACGGTTAGTACCACCACCGCCCTGCCTGTCAGATCCCCCTGACGGTAATATTTTTCTGATCGTGACTCCGATAATTATTCTGCTGAGTGTCCGACTGATATCGGTCTCCACTCTTATGCCTGGAGAATAGTTGAATGGTACATATTATAAAGATAAGGAGGTAAAACATAAAACAAGGTCGTAAAGATTTGATTACTGAAGGTTTACCTCTTGTCTGAACGTTCGGACCTATCATAGTCATCCCTGTCACGAAGGATTTCTAAGTTGCGTGCAGCATCCGCAACCTTGAGCAACGTTGTAAACTGTATCAATGACATGGTCGTGGGATTGACTTATGATGGACCCCAACGAAAAGTTCTTCGCACTGTTCCTTCTGCAATTGTGCAAGCACGCCTGTCCAAGAAAATACCAGGCTAGGCGGAGGAAACGCTTGCATGTACTCAGTACTATTTTTCATTCGCCTTGGCGGATGGAATGGTACTCCCTCTTCAAGCGCTCATTTGCTCGGCTCGAGGGAGAAACGGTAGAAGAACAGCTCTTTTGAAAGCTGCCCAGGTCAAAGTATGGGAACCCACGCCTTCTCCTCCTTTGGGCCTGATTATAGGCCTCTTCCACCAAGCAACGCGTCGCCCTCCTCCCTAACTATATACACAGCCAATCTGGTCTTAAAAGCATCATTACAATCATCAGGTCGAAGATCTTCTCCTTATGGGAGATCCAAATTTCTCTATTAGCTTCATACAGGGCTTATGCCCTTCTCGTACGATCGGGGTTTCTGCTTTTATTGAAGCGCTCAAGCCTAAGTATGAATATGACTGGTGAGGATTACTACCTGTAAGTTACAGCACCTGTGCGGGTACTTTCGCGAACCTGCTCCGCGACATCTGTGGGCGATGATCCACGGCTGCCTGAACGGCCGCAACGAGTTCATCATCGGTACGAGTGTTCACCATCTGACATTTTGCAAAAAGGGTTTAATGATTAAACGGTTAAAAAGGTCAAAATTGCGACAGAGATAACGCGATTCTGAAGGAACCTAATGTCTACCCAATCCTCACAGGTCAAGTTTTAGAGCCTACAGGTCGAAAGCCTGAGCTCTGATACCATAATTGTAACGACCCACTCCGGAAAGGAGGCCGAAACGTCATAATCATGGTGTCATATCAAAGCATAATAAAGGCATAAAGTCATAAAGTCATAAATGATAACATAGGACAAGGTGAATGCCGGGGATCTAACATCGGCTCCCAATTATGAGGATCAACAAGAATAACAGTAAAAGAAGTCTAAAAGACGAAACATGTGTCCAAGATAGTATAGCACATCAAAATGTCTGCGATGAAAAGAAAGGAAGCTAAATAGGTCACTTCCTAAGCACACACTCTCTCATGCCTAATCTCCCTCTAGATACCTGCCGTATAAGAAAGAGAAAGAAATACGGCTGAGCATAATGCTCAGTGAACGGATATAATAACAATGTAATTAATAGTATGAATCTGGATAGTAAATACAAAGTAGCAGAAAGAGAAAGATCAAAAGTGTCTATGAGGAAAACCTGGAGAATGCGTCATGATAGAATAGGATATAAACATTGTAAAGCATGGTAATTACGAAGTAAAGATGTATGAAATATCTATGGATTGTATAAACAGAAATAATAAGGATGCCACGAGCTCATATAATCATAATAGTCAAATTTTAATGTCGTGAATACATGCATATAATAGAGGGGCTGCCTCAACATGTAATAGAGGGGTGACCTCTTATAATAACATGGGTGGAGGGATCAGCTCCAATGTGATGGGATGTAGAGCACACACCAACCAATCACCATGAAAGTGTAAACATGTAAACTAGGATGCACCCATACGCCCCTGAATAATAATGGCCAAACATGAAATATAATCTGGTAACATGAAAAGGGACGCCGCGTGAAATCACTCTCAACGCGAAAGAGTCGTGACACAGGTGCCGCATGTGTCACGGTCATGGTACCTCCATGACTAGGTGGTAAGCATGTTTCTATAAATAGCAGGTTTCTATAAATAGTAAGGTTTACATAAATAATATCAAAATGACATTTTCTACCCCCAACTTATTTTATACAGAATATATTAAATATAATAACATGTCTAAAACAGACCCCATAGTTTCAGAAATTACAAAACAAGTCCTTATACTTTTAAATAGCAAATCGGGTAACAATTAAATCACTAAAACCCTAATTGAATTTTTCCCAAGCACAAACATAATTATTTCCCAATAATTGGCATTAATTACACCTGTAAAAAATAGTAAAACCCTAACCCTAATTCATTTTAACCATTTTCTTTCCCTTTTCCCTTATTTTCGAAATCGGTAAACACAAATAAATCTCCAATAATTATTCAAATCATTTCTAAATTTTTCCAACATTTTATCTGGAGTTATATTGAGATTAATAACCCTATAAAAATATAAAATCGGATGTACAAATAGTTTTTAAGCCGATTTCATAATTAACTTAAATTTAGGGTTTCGAATATGATTTGATTTATAAAATCAAAATAAAATGCATGAACATTTTTCTTATTCATAGATCGAACTTATAGGATGAAAAGTGAGTTGTAAAAATACCTTGGATGATCCTTAGTGATTTTATGAATTTATGAACCCGGTTGCTTATTCTCGAATCCAAAACATATAACCAAAAAATCGAACAAGAGCCTTATAAAATCTTCCCACTATTTTCCCCACACTCCTTGACCTTCAAATCACCCAAATAAAAATCGTCAAGCCTTGGAAAAAAATCTTGTGCCGTCACTTTTGGATTTTTAGGGTTTCGGTGGTTTTTAGTTTTAGAGTTTTACAAATTAAAAATGCTTAAGGAATATAATAAGGTATTTAGGCCGAAATATTGGGCTTTTAAAATGACTAAAATCTGATTTCTAATTTACAAATATTTATTTTTCCATTATCCTAATTTATCTTATTTAATTTGTAATGTATACTTATATAAATATTAATTAATTTGGCATAATTATATATAAATAATTATTAATTATTTTTCTTGTATAACATAAGGTATTTTATTCTTGCAAAATTTTATAATTGCCATATTTTGTATTTTCATAATTTCTAACACTTAAATGAATTTATTTAAGCTTTTATGCATTTTTCTTTCATTAGGGGCATTTTGGTCATTTTACTCTTATTGAGATTTTTAGGTTTTACAATTTCTTTGATGTATAACCTGGTAAGGGTTTCCATACTATCTGTCTCTCGGGTAGGTATGAAATGTGCGGATTTTGTAAGGCGATCGACAATGACCCAAATTGTGTCATGTCCGTTTGATGTTTTGGGTAGTTTTGTAACAAAATCCATCATGATTCTCTCCTACTTCTACATAGGAATCTTTGGTTGTACCAGTAAGCCGGATGGCTTCTGACATTCTGCCTTAACTCTAGAACATGTTAAACATTTGCCAACATATTTAGCGATGATTGCCTTCATGTAAGGCCATTAATAGAGTTTCTTTAGATCCTGATACATTTTGTCAGAACCCGGGTGAATGGAATACTTCAATTTATGGGACTCATGCATAATCAAGTCTCTCATATTACCAAAGAGTGGTAACCAGCTTCGGTTCTTAATACAACGAGTTCCATCAGGACGTATTTCAAATGCTTTATCCATTCCTCGTAAGTTTTCAGCCTTAATATTTTCTTCCTTGAGTGCTTTAGTTTGAGTTTGGAGGATATGTGATGGTAATTTTGGATGAATGGTCATGACTAATGATATAACTCAGAGTGGTTTGATTCGTTTCTTTCGGCTTAAGGCATCTGCTACAACATTTTCCTTTCCAGGGTGATAACGAATCTCACAATCATAATCTGCGAGTAATTCTAACCAACGGCGTTGTCTCATGTTCAATTCTTTTTTATTAAGAATATGTTTAAGACTTTTATGATCGGTGAAAACCGTATACTTTGTGCCATAGAGATAGTGTCTCCGGATTTTAAGAGCGAACACAACTGCTCCTAATTCGAGATCATGAGTGGTATAGTTTTCTTCATTAGGATTAAGTTGTCGGGATGCATATGCAATAACCTTCTCTCTTTGCATTAACACTGCTCCCAGACCTTGATAGGATGCATCACATTAGACAACAAAATTGTCATTTCCTTTGGGTAATGCTAAGATTGGATCTTCACATAGCTTCTGTTTTAGCAGTTGATAACCCGATTCCTGGTCTTCACCCCAGATATAATTCTTGTTTTTCTGGGTTAATTCAGTCAAAGATTTTGCAATTTTTTAGAAACCTTGGATGATTCTTTGGTAATAGCCGGCGAGTCTTAAGAATTGACGAACTTCCGTGGGTGTAGTGGGAGATGCCCAGTTCTTAACTGCTTCAATCTTGGCGGGGTCAACATGAAGTCCTTAACTATCAATTAAGTGTCCAAGAAATTGCACCATGCGGATCTAGAAATCACACTTGGAGAACTTGGCATATAGTTTCTCTTTTCTGAGTAATTCTAGGATTATTCTCAGATGATTTGCGTGTTCTTCTTTGTTACGATAGTAGATGAGAATATTATCGATGAATACTATCATAAAATTATCCAAGTATGGTTTACACACATGATTCATGAGATCCATGAATACAGCAGGTGCGTTAGTTAAACCAAATGGCATAACTTGGAATTCATAGTGTTCGTATCTTGTTCTGAAAGCAATCTTAGGAATATCTTCATCCCTCACTCTCAGTTGATGATAACCAGATCTTAGGTCGATTTTTGAGTAGACACTCGAACCTTGAAGTTGGTCGAATAAATCATCGATTCTGGGTAATGGGTAACGATTCTTTACAGTAAGTTTATTTAACTCTCGGTAATCGATACACATTCTGAAAGATCCGTCTTTCTTTTTAACAAATAATACAGGAGCTCCCCAGAGTGAAGTACTTGGTCGTATAAAACCTCGGTCTAACAATTCTTGAAGTTGATTAGATAGTTCCTGCATTTCTGAAGGAGCTAATCTATAAGGTGCGCGGGCTACAGGTGCTGCTCCGGGAATTAAATCGATTTGTAATTCTACTTGACGAACAGGAGGAAGGCCAGGTAGATCTTCAGGAAAAACTTCTGGGAATTCTTTAACTACTGGGATATCTTCCAGTCGTTTCTCGTTTGGCTTCTTTTTCATTACTCGGGCTATGAAAACTTGACATCCCCTAGATATATACCTTTCGGTTTTTGTTATCCCATGTATTTAATCCATTACACAACACTAATCTTTACCAAATTGCTAGAAAATAAGATAGAATCTTAGAGAAAGAAATAAAGAAAGAAAATTAGATTGAAGAGAGTGGTGAGTTACAAGAGATGAAAAGTAACCAACACCCTTCACCAAGTGTGGTGAAGGGGTATTTATACCATGCCTTGCTATTTGGCACTTGGGCTTTCTAAACGGGCCGGGCTTGGTTTAACTTGGGCTTTGAGCCCGAAACACGGACAATATTAGATTACAATCCAAGCCCGTTGAACCCGACTAGCCTATTACAATACAAGACCTAGTTTGACTTTCTAAGACCGATAACATTCTTGTTTGACTTAATATAATTAAGGCTAACAATCTCCCCCAATGTTGAGGTCTCTTTCTTCAAACTTCTCTGTATCACCGATGACATTGAAGATATGACGTTTAACGTTTATGCTTTGCCTTGTTATGGTCTTGTCTTGTTTGTAATGGCTTTGTTCATTCATGCTTTGTGATCTTGATTTTGAGCCTTTATCTTTTTGACTTTGAGATCTTGAGATCGTTATCTTGCATTATCTCCCTAGTGGCTGGCCTCTTGTTTCGGCAGTTCTTGATCAAATGGCCCACCTTGTTGCAAGTATTACACTTAACAGTACAAGGTCCTGTGTGGTGTAGATCACATTTTTTACATAATGGGAGGTTTCTAGCGTACCTAATATTCTCAGTTGGAGTGGCAGCATAAGCTTTGACAGCTTCTTGCCTTCTGTTTTGTTATGGTTGGTGATTATTAGTGTTGGTGTTACGGCAGTTGTTGTTGTTGCGGTAATTGTTGTTGTTATTGTTGAAAGTTCTTTTGTCGTCAAACTTTCGTTTTTGATCTACTGATACTTGCACCGTGAGTGTGCTTTGTTATGATACATTAGCCTTTAGGCTAGGTCCTTTAATGGTTTAGTCTAAAGTTTCTGAGGTTTTAGAAGGCGGTTACAGTGCAGGTAACAATTTCCTTCAATACTTCGAGGTAATCCTCCGATGAAAGCTTCTAGGAGTTTCTTAGTGTTTGGTACTATGTTCGGGCATAAGATTGCTAATTCTTGGAATCTTCTAACGTAAGGTTTAAGATCATTTCCCTTTACAGTCAGAATGTAAAGTTCATCTTCCTTCTTTTTGACTTCAGTTCGTAGACAATACATGTTTGTTAAGAGTCTTTTCAATTCAGTCCAAGTGATCTGATTGGCTTGATCTATTCCAATAGGTTGGGCGTATGTATTCCACCAGGATAGGGCGTTATCAGTCAGGGTACCAGAAGCAAATGTTACTTTGTTTTCTTTGGTACATTTGCTACGAGAGAATACTAATTTGGTCCGTTCAAACCAGCGAATAAGGCCAACTGCTCCTTCCGTACCATTAAAGTAGAAAGATTGACAGCTTATGAACTCTTTATAGTTTCCTGTTTTTGCTACAGGAGTTCTAGTAGGTCTGGTTTTCCTATTGGGTTTACTAGTACTTGCCATTGTTGCAGCTTGTGCTTCTAGAGCCGCGGTGACCACTAGCAGCATTGTTTTTGATGGCAGCCTGAGTTCTATGGCTGGTTGAGCTTCAGATGTTGACGTCCTTTTGGGAGGCATTCTATCAACATAAGACAACACGTAATAAGAATGATATCACAAGTCTTAAAATGATTAAAGTTCAAAAATAAACATTGTCACAATAGTGATATCGAAATCATAGATAATTCATATCAAATAAGTATCTCTGAATTTAATTAGAAGTCAGGGTAGGATTCATAATTTGATGATAAACGGAGTGAATGATTGAATAGAATATAATTCTTTTTCAATAAACAACCATTAATATACTTGATAGCATAGTAATATCTCAATAACAACATTCCATATTACTTTCCATATAACATAAAATACAATTTTAATATAATATCCCTCCACCCTATTCAATAAAAACCCAACTAACAACACAATTAACAACCACACCAATAACTAATTAAAATAATTAACAATATAACAAATAAAATCATACATAATCCACACCATAATAATTAATCTTCCAACTCAAAAACTAATCAAATAACACTAACCTACCAATCCTCTCTCATATACAAAATATTAACAAACCCAAAATAAAAAAATACTAAACTACCAAATATCCTCTTCAATGAATTCAAACTTACATCAACACTCAACAATAATAACAACACCCATTCCATAAATTCCAAACAAAATACAACAAATATAAAATATTAATCTCTCTCTAACACCCTTTTCACCTTCCAAACCAAACAAAAGACGTAATATCCTAGACCCCCATATACAACCTCCACTCAAACACAAACAAAACAATCTTACTTTCCTCATTTATTCTTATAACTTAACATAAACAGAAAATTATCCACACCCACTGAGTTCCTCACCTCAACAGATATTACAGTCCCCCCATACAGTCATGTTTAACTTTCCTCTTAAAAGTTTTGTTGACCAGATATACAGAACTTATCAAACATCATCCACACCTACCAAGAGTCATGTGCCACGCCCACCCCAGATAACAAATAGTAATGATAACTAAACTCTACCGCTATCCTCCCCCCCTGATCCCTCTTATACGAGCTCAGTACCGCTCACATGTAACCATGTGCGTGTCACCGAACACCTCCCCTCGCATGACTGTTATCATATTATATTATATCTGTCTCATCTATCACACTAAATATATAAACTTATCATGACTACTCCTAGAGACCATCCTATACCACCTCGCTCGCATGATAGTTCGTCTCCCATCCCGCGAACCTTGATCTCCTAACTCTGCGCCTCCTCTCCCATCCCCCTGTCATACACACTACTCTCACTATCACATTATCCTAGATAGAACGTTTCCTCTTCAATTAGTTAGCCCACCTTACTACAATAACACATATCAGTGTTAACCCACCAACCATAATAGACGAACATTACCAAGAAGTATCTGAGAAAACCTCTCTAACTAGTCCCTCCTCACTGCACTAGTCATATAAAAAAAAAAACATTCCCATAATTTCTCTTATTACCATCAAGCCTCATGTGTCTCAATAGATAACTACTTAAACGTTAACAGTGTTATTGTCAATCTAATAGAACTCCACACAATGTACTAACCGTTTGTGTTGATCATCTTCATCCCAAACTCTGAAGTAGTGATAGTCTAGGTTTTAGAGAGAGCCACCCCACCCTCCTCATCATGCCCGGCCCCGTCTTGCACTCGCATAAATCACAGTTGTAAATAATTATACATTCAATCAATAACGTACCCTAACCGTCGCTCTGACATAAGTTATAAAACAGCATGTGTGGAAGATAGAGAGTCACGCTCTAGTAGATATCTCTCTTCAGCTCTCTCCAATCCGCACTCTCCTGTCGTGTCCCAACTCTCACCTCGTCTCCTAACTCCAGGATGTAGATAAATACTTCCCACGACAATGGTAGGTCTGGTAGGGTCCCAAAATCACTACAAAATGTACACTGACTGATACTATATTATTGCATGCTTAATGTGCTTGTAGAGTAGCTCGATCCTTTTACTCGAGTTTGGTGTTCATGTCCAGTGGCCAGTGTGTGTGTGTGTGTGTCAGTGTTGTACTAAGTGTGAAACATCGTTAACTAAAAGTCTCACAACTAAAGTTGATTGGGGAAACTTTGCGATTAGCGTTTATAGTAAAACATGACTTTGATAGATGTCATCGCTAGGTCAGTCAAATAATGTGATCAGGAATTATGCGGTGGTGTGTATTATGATCACTCATATAGTAGGTTTGTGACTAAGGATTGACTAAGCGTTTGCAATTATCAGTTGAGAGTGAAGAATTGGGAATAATTGGCTATCTATTGTGCTTGTGTGGCTCAGACGATACGTATAGGCGCTACTTGATAGAGAGTGAGAGACAAATGTCTGAAATGAAGTGCGCTCCCTGTGTTAACGATATTGTTCTTTGAGTCCAAAACGTAAGACGGTCGTATATTCTTGATTGAGATGGAGTAGCGGTTTTGGAGACCGGATGTGATATGAGATGGCTATACTATGACTCTGAACGGGGATGGTCACATATAGTCAATATGAGAACTCAAGGAGAGTGTAGCATTTCTCGCGTGCTCGCCCTATTTCGCTCTCTCCGCGAGAGAGCGAGTAGTAGATTGAACGTGTCTGTGTATACGGGCGCGAAGAAAAGACTTAAGGAATCAAGAGAAGTAGGCGATACAGTTGTGTGTGCTCTTGGTAAATCTGTGTGTGTGTGATCTGCACGAACGTGTACGCTCAAAACACGTACTTTGTCTTGTGTACTAGACGCAGGTATTTGAGGATTATATGCGCGGCGCTCTACACTTGGGATAGCACACCGCGTGCTGGCGGGCTTATAGGAAGGCGAGTGTAAGAGGTATGTAGATGAGATGAGTAAGCGACAGAGGACTAATGAGGAGATCGTGTAGACCTTGTAATGGTTTACAGGTGAATGAAGTCAGTGATGTGAGTTGTGGGCAATAGTGGTGTCTCTGTTTGTTGATGAGGAATCTGATCAACATAAGTATCGCTTCTACGCAACCTGGGATAATATGTCCAGTCTTAGTGTGATAGTTATGTTTCAAAACTTCATGATGTTTAACGTATGTCTTTGATTTATCAATTTATGGAAATATTGTATCACTGTTCGGGCCATCATAATTCAGAAGTCATGTAGTAAACGTTTGAGGAGCCAAGACACTTTAAATCATAAATCCAGCAAACTCATCAAAATGTATACCCAAATGAAATCCCTTATATGAAGCTCCCTAGTAACGTGATACGATAAGATTTTAAGTTTCTTCAAAAGATAGTCGATGATAAGTTACGTTAAATATATAACGTAATTGATTGAAAATGCGTCGATCGTTGATTAATAATGACAAATGTGTGAGGTATTTAAGAACTATCTGAGTCATTTTTAATATTGTTAATATACTTTTAATTTGTATAAAAATATTATATTTTATATTTTTTAAAATACAAAATTGACAGTATATACCCTTGGTTTATATAAACTTTTACAAGTTTTAAGGTCATTTATGGATATGTATATTATATTGTTAAACCTTACTTGAATTTGGCAAAAATAACCCTCACTAGTTTAACTTTAGGAAATTGACAATTTTCAACCCCTTTAGTTATAATTTTAGAATAGGTTACGATATATACCCTATGCATGGAAACTTTTGCCAAATAACAAGTCCAAAAAGCCCATGCAAGCTAATTTTTTGATTCAATTGATATTTGCATGGTTTTTAGCTTATTTAGTTTAATCTAAAATAAGATGTTTTAACAGTAACAAAAGTTTAGAAAAAGGATTGTTAGCTGAAAACCAATCAAAACGGCGTTGTTTTTTTAGGGTTTTTACCAAAAACACAGGGTTTTGACGGATTCAAAGCTTCAATACAAGGGTTCATTTTTTCAATTAAGCGTATTTATGAACTATTATGTATGGCAATATAAGCTTAAGAACATAGATCTTAGGCATTCTGAGGCTAAAATGGGTGTGAAAATTGGTGGTGTTGGTGAATCTAAAGATGATTTTGGTCGTTTACAAATGGAAGTTATTCGGAGTTCGTAGCCTAACAACGGCTTCAGGCTTCGTTTATTGGAATTATTGGCTTTATCTGAGCTTAGGGCACTTCTATTGACCTTCCTTGATTTAAGTTAAGGATTTCCATTGATGGTGTATGTGTTTTTGAACCAGTCCCCCTGATGTCTTTCTACCTCCATCTTACTTAAGTGTGGTTTGAAAGGAATGGGGAGTTCAGCTATTTATAGGCTTAAGACCCTTGGTACTTAAGTTTTCTTGGTATCTAAGGGTTTGATAAGTGTCTTAGATAGCTAAGATGAGTCAGGTATGCTAGTAGGATGAGTAATAAAGGCTAAAACTAGCCATGAAGGTGTGGATTGGGATTGTTTGGTGGCCACAGCTGATAGGAAGACAAGGAGGTGATGGAGGTGCTTTTGTAACTCTACTTGGGTTGCTTGCTGGTTGATTGTCGTAGAGGTTCTTAGGTGCTTGAGGTTCTTGACGGTTACTTTGAGGTGATTGGCTTAGCATCTATAAATTGGGTGTCCAAAAATGAAAGAAATAAGGGTTGTCGGGTTCAGTTTATTTCGGGTTTAGGTTTAGGGTTTTTTTTCTCTAGTTAGGGTTTGGGTCCTCGTCGGCTCTAGATTAAGGTTTCGGTTTATGTTAGGATTAAGGATTAGGTTTGAGGGACTTAGATTAGTTTTTTATTATGGTTTAGTTTAAGGTTTAAGGGTTTTATCAATATAATTCTAGGGGTTTTCGGAGTTTCATTTAAGGGTATTAGGGTTTTAAAAACTTGATTTAGGGTTAAGATTTAGGGGTAGATTTTGATTTTTGGTATGTCTTGCTTTAGTGCTTGTTCCTCTGTCGTGATAAGTGGTGGGTAGTTTTTAACTTGGTTTAGGTGCCTTAAATTAAACCCTAATTAGGTTCTTTATGGCAATATTGACTTGTACATTGATATTATTGAGTTGTATATTGACTCTGGGAGGGAAAATATGATTCAAGATTGTGCTTTGTATACTGTACATATGTTTTAAGGATTACACATTCAATTATATATGTATACATTACATATAATTAGGGTTTTGACGTAACGTTTACGTTTAATGCTTGTTTTGAAATAACGTTTTGAAAAGTACATTAAATGGATAATGTACTTAGTAAAAATGATATTAGGATATAGACTTGGACTTTATTTAGGATGATATCAGGATATAAACATAGAATATAGGCTGGCATTGATAGAGGTTGTGTGAGCTCGTTTACTTTAGAGATGCAAGTTACGTTGCAAAATGAGATAAAGCAAAAAATTTCCCTATAAGAATGTGATATATTTATAATAGATGGATATTACATTGCATCTAATTTAATAGATAGATATTTACCATATTGATGAAAATTAGGGTTGTTATATAAGTAATCCTAAAAATTGCTTTATCCTAGTGTTGTGCCTTGTCCACCCTTTGTGATGATCTGTGTAGTTTTTCATAAGTCATGAAAGTATTACACGAACCGCCGTCTATTTAGTATTTCGCTAGAGCAAACGCAACAAGTAAGGTAGTATGAAGACTATTACAAGCCCCTAGGAGTACACTAAATGCATGTGAAATATATTAAAAGAGGATCAACCATATTAGGAGGAAATGTAGTATGAAGACTGTTACCTGATGGTATCCTTTCTACACCAATCATCGGTTACCTAGACATAATCAATCGCAGATACAAGACAAAAGCTGGTTTTCTAAATACCTAAAAATGACACTTCCATAACAAGAAGCCAACTCTACTAAGATCTATATTTAGGCTTCATACTAATCACTAAAATATAAACAATAGAAGGTTTTGCCATGCCATGTTATAGAACAACAGCTAAAAACATAGATGGAAATCATAATTCTATATAGAATATTGAATGATTATATAAAACCTTTACTTGATTAAAACATGAGTGGAGGATGTACTAATTGGGTTTAGTTTTAGGACACTAATATCCGTCTACCTAACAGGCTGCTCTAAACGTAATTAGCGGTTCGCTACCTCTTTTATTCCTAAAGTTACACCACATTATAACGCCTAATACTCAGTTTGTATATAGAGGGAAAATTGCGTGTGATGGAGATCGTGTTTTAGTCAATGACGCCATCAGGATAGAGAATATTCTAGATATTGGATTGGGTCGTGTACTCTGACGCCGTCTTAAGATCCCGTGACGCCGTCTTAGTCTTCGTTGTGACGGCGTCATGTTATATTGGTAACGCCGTCTCCAACCACTGTAGAGAAATTCTTAAGTGATGTTGGTGTAGGTCTGTAGTCTTGTTCGTTTCTTCTCCAAATAAGCCCAAGTCACGTGTAATTCATCCAAATGCCTTTCATAATGATTATATACCTAAAACCAAAAATTTTTAGTTCCTTATTCTTTGGGCTTAACATGCACAATTTTAGGGGTTAAACGACCCCGAAAAAGTGTATAAAATGACACCTCAGCAATATGCTTGTTGAAGTTGGTAAATTCACCATTCCTGCTGATTTCGTTATTCTCGAAATGGAAGAAGACAGCAAAGTTCTCCTCATCTTAGAATGACCTTTTCTTCATACTGCTGATGCAATTTTTCAAGTTAAACAAAAACAACTCAATCATAGAGTTAGGACTGAACGAATGATCTTTAATATTGACTCTGCGATGAAACACTCTTACTCAAACGATAATACATGTTTTAGTATCGATGTTATCGATGAAATATTAGAAGAAGATTTTGACGCTCTTCTAGACGAAAGGAAAGCAAATCCCTCCATTCATTCGAAGGATACCTTCTCGTAGAAGAATCTTTTCCAATTTTGATGTAAAATATAGGCAAAATGACTGTTGATGAAAATTCTTATGAACGATCTGAATCCACGATACTGTGAAGAACCACCTATTCGAGAGAAATATCCCCATCAACACCAATTATAAAATTAAAACATCTCTCGAAGAACCTCTTACAGATCTTGAACTTAAACCCCTTCCTGATATTTATAAATATGTTATTCTTGGAGAATCTATTATTTTCTCTCTGTGATCTTATCCATTAAACTCTTCCTACTCAAACAAAAGAAACTTGTATCCGTCCCTTAAAAAAATAAGGAAGCCTTTGCTTGGAAATTGACAGGACATTACATGTAATCATGTCCATCATTCTGTAACAAAAAAGATACACTTCTGGATGACAAGAAACCAGTTGTCCAAAACAAAGAGACTAAAATCCAAAATGCAAAGAATTGATAATGAAAGGAAATTGTAAACTCTTGGATAATCGGTAATATTTACCCAATTGTCGATTTTGTCTTTGGGTTAGTCATATCATTGTGTACCAAGAAAGGAGGTTATTTACAGTTGTTCACCAACGAAAATGTATGAACTTGGTTCAACAAAAAAACCGTTACGGAGTTGGCGATGTATGCAACGATTATCGTAAACTCAATGAAGCAACGTAAAAGATCATTTCCCTTTGCTGTTAGAATCAAATGTTAGAAAGACTCACAGGAAATAAATATTTCTGTTTCCTCGATGGTTTTTCTCAGATATTTTCAAATTTTTATCGATCCTATGGATCAAGAAAAAACAACATTCACATGTCCTTTTGGACATACGCTTAAAGGAGAAGGTCTTTTCGTGCTATGCAATTCCCAGGCTACATTCTAAAGATGATGTTGGCAATTTTCATTGACATGATCGAAGAATCCGTCAAAGTATTCATGGATGATTTTTCTGTCCTTTGGGGACTCTTTCGACAAATGCCTAAACCAAACCTTGATAAAATTCCTTGAAGGATGTAAAGTTGTTAATCTTTTCCTTAATTGTGGAAGAAAGAAAGAGAGATGAGAGAAAAAGGGGGGGAAAAACAGGGGGAAAGGGGGTAGAAAGTATGAAGAAGAGATAGAAAAGAAGAAGGATAGAAAGAGAAGAAAATAGAAGAGAAAGAGATGAAATAGAAAGAGAAAATAGAGAGAAGAAAGAAAGAAATGTCAGAGAAGAAAGAAGGGAGGAGGAGAAAGAGAGAAAGAGAGAAGAAGAAGAGAAAGAATAAGAATAGAAAGAAAAGAAAAGAAGAGAAAAGAGAGAAAGATAAGAAGAAAAGAAATGAGAGAAGAAAGATAGAAGAGAAAGAAATAGAGAAAGAAAGAGAATAAGAAGAAATTGAAAGATAGACAAAGAAAGAGGAAAGAAGAAAAGAAAGAAAGAAAGTAATAGAAGAAAGAAGAAGAAGAAAGCAGAGAAATTAAAGAGGAAAGATAGAAAAGGAATATAGGTGGGTCGAGACTAGATAACGTTGAGAAGAGAGTAGAAGGAGAAGAGGAAGATAGGATGAGAGAAAAGAAAAACGAAAGAAAGTAAGATGAGAAATGTCAATCTACCAAAAAAAAAGAAAACTCAACACCACAATCTAACTTCAAATCTACCAATTAAACCCACTACAGGTCCAAAGGGGGGGGATAAAAAAGGGAAATTATGCTTGGATACAAAGTGTCTAGTGCAGGATTTGAAGTCGACAAAGCAAAAATCAACATAATCTCCAAAACTTCCCACCCCCTACTAATATCAAAGGTGTTAGACGCTTCTCGGACATGTGGTTTTACCGAGTTTCATTAAGATTTCTCGGAAATTTGCTCGACCTCTAAATAAGCTGCTTGTAATCAGATACTCCATTTGAATTCGATAATGAGAATGTCAAAAAAGCATTTCAAATTATTAAAAACGAACTCACATGTGCTCCTGTGATCGTAAGGCCAAACTGGAATCTTTTCAGTTTGAACTTATGTGTGATGCAAGTGATTTCGCAGAGTAGGGTTGTCTGAGGTCAAAGAACACTACTTTTTATTATGTTGGTTAGTTTTGTGGTTTGTGTGCAGATGTTTTTTTGGTTAAGGGTCTGTGTAGTATAAATTTAGTTTTTGGTGTTATATTAGTAGTTTTCAGCTTTTAGCTGTACTGATAATTTGTGTTATTGGTTTTTTTTTTTTGTTAGTTAAGGTTACGTTTGGTGGGTAATTGTAGGTCTACGTGTAAATTTTGATATTTTTGTTTAATAATGCGTAAAAATTTCACCCGATCTACTTCGCAAGCAAAACTCTAAATCTCGCTCAACAAAAATACACCGTAACCAAAAAAGAACTTATGGCTGTAATTTTTGCATTCGATAAATTTAGATCCTATCTTATTCTATCAAAAACTATCGTTCATACCAATCATTCAGCTCTAAATCATTTATTTAAGAAACAAGATGCTAAACCGCATCTTATTCGTTGGATACTCCTCTTACAAGAATTCGACATAGAAATCAAGTGTTGGGATTAAAAGACTTCTTGATGATCTTAGAGTTACTGTTGCTCAGTTAATGTTGATGGTGTATAAGCTACTACTGCTCAAAGATTAAGACTGCTGAAAGAGTTTCTACTGTCAGAGAAAGGATAAAGACAGAAGAAAGGATAAAGGTTGTTTGGAGATCAAGATTACTTACGTGATAAGTATTAGTTATTTTTATAATAGATCATAGAGAATATTTTAAGTCTTAGGAATATATTGTAAATCGACTAGGAATCCTTGGTATATAAAAAGAGGTCCTAGGGTATAGAGTTTAATACGTTGTTTATGATTTGATAAGTGTTATTCATAGCTTCAAGGTTTTGTAACCCTAATACTAGGAGAGTATTCGTATTATTCTTAATAATATTGGAGTTTTTATTGTTTGATCTTGTGTTAATGTTTCATTAAGAATTCTTCTAATATTAAAGATTAGATTCCGCATAATCTTTAATACACTTAACAAAGTTTCTACTATAGTTGTGTTAGATTTATCTAATATAACTAAACCTTAAACAAGTTTAAGGAATTAGATCTATTAAAGTAGGATCCAATAAGAGGTATTCTACAACTGGGACAACAAGTGGTATCAGAGCTTGTTGCTTTGAGAAACTTTGCTAGAAAATATGGATCAAGATTCTGCACACATGGTGGCTGCATCTAAAGTTCCCATGGTCAAACCGGGTAAGTTTGATTTATGAATGATGAGGATTAAACAATATATCTAGATGATAGACTATGCACTTTAGGAAGTCATAGAGAATGGAAACACTTGACACACAAACAACTGTTGGTGGTGGGTCGTGAGAAAGTAATGCCTCCTTGCAACTTGTTGATGAGGAAGGTTCAAAAAAAGATTAGAGGTAAAAGCTAGAAGTACTTTAATGATGGGCACTCCTAATGAACATCAGTTAAAGTTTAACTCAACTAAGGATGCTAAGCTATTGATGGAAGGTGTAGAAAAGAGAATTGGTGGGAATGAAGCTACAAAGAAGACCAAAAGGAATACTTTTTTAAAGCAGCCAGCAATATGAAAACTTTACTGCTTCAAGCTCAGAGATGCTTGATCAAACTTTTGATAGGCTTTAAAAGCTTGTGAGTCAGTTGGAGATTTTGGGAGAAATGATTTCACAAGAAGATGTGAACTAGAAGCTATTAAGAAGTTTGTCACCTGAGTGGAACACACATGTTGTTGTGTGGAGAAATAAAACTGATTTGGATACAATGAACATAGATGATCTCTACAACAACTTTAAAGTGTATGAACCAGAAGTCAAAGGGATGTCTAGCTCAAGTTCAAGCACACAGAACATGGCTTTTGTGTCCTCTTCAAATAACAACAATAGCAGCACTAATGGAGCAGTTAGTACTGCTCAAGCAGTTAATACTGCTAAGATGGAGTTTTGCTGCTAATACCCAAGTTTAATGCTTCATAATTACTTGACAACTTGAGTGATGCTGTTATTTGTGTATTCCTTGCTAGTTAACTAAATAATCCTCAACTTGCACATGAGGACTTGCAACAAATCCATCTAGATGATTTGGAAGAGATGGATTTGAGATGGCAAATAGCTATGTTGACTATGAGGGCTAGAAGGTTTTTGAAGAATACAGATAGGAAGCTTACTATCAATGGTAATGAGTCTGTTGGCTTTGATAAGTCCAAAGTGGAGTGCTACAACTGCCACAAGAAGGGACATTTTGCTAAAGAATGCAGTTAGCATCTAAGAAATCATGACACTAGAACAAGGATAAGAACAAGAAGGACTGTACCTGTGGAAAATCCATTCTACAGCTTTGGTTGTCATGTGATGTCTTGGGTGGGTATTGAATGGAGTGTCACGGTAGGAGAGGACCTATTTATGACTCCAGGGATTACATCATCTTCTAATTCTACTCAGAGTGTTTCATATCAATTCACAATTGTTTAAAATCTTGTTTGAAAACTGTTGATGAAACTCTAAATCTCAATAGATCACAACTTCATAAAGATTTAAGAAATACCTAGTTATTGGTTCTAGCTTAATAGTCCGGGATTAGAGGTTAGTAGATGATGAAACTTGAATTTTATAGGCAATGGAGTCTATTTTTTCACAGACTTTATAGGTCTGATTAAATTTGAATTGATTATGTAATAGATAATAGCGATTCAGATGAGTCGTGAGAGCTTAGGAAGAAGATAGAATTAGACTCAAAAGAAAGTTGGAAGTCAATTTAATGTAGACTAAATTTAAAAAAATTGCAATCTTAAAAGCTTAAAACAACTTCATAGAAAGTCATGATAGTTGACAACTGCAATGAAAGGCTTAGGCTATAATGAGTTCACCTCCTTAACAGGAAAACTTCTTGCCTCTAACCTGACTTGCTTTTTCTGTGTTTTTAGATGAGTTTGTTATAAGCCTGTAAGTTGTGAACTAGAAAGTCTGATGAGGAAGTGGCTAAGATAGTTAGGAAGTCTTAACGGATTTCTCAATATAATTAAAGATGTGGTGTCAGAATAGTGTAGAAGAAAAATGTGTCTCCAAACTAAAATGAGAAGAAATTAGTTATGATTGTTATTGCTATGATAGAGTTTGTCATACACTAAGCAACAAGAGAAAACTGTAGGACAACTGTTAAACATAATGAGAAACATAGGCATAAACACTCATTTGTAAAAGTGAGGCAATCAAAGAAATTGGAACAATATGATGTCTCAAAGACTAGGAAGCAATTTTGAGATGTTTAATAAGGCATGTTATGTGTGTGGAAGTTTTGATCATTTGCAGGTTGACTGCAATTACCATCATAAACAGTTTCAAAAACAAAGGATGGTAAAACCTGTTTGGAACAATGCTCAAAGGGTGAATCATCAAAACTTTGCTAAAAAGACTCACCCATGTGCTAAAAAGAACATGGTTCCAAGAGCAGTACTAATGAAGTCTGGCTTAGTATCAATTAATACTGCTAGACAAGTTAATGTTGCTCACACAAAAACAATAGTGAATGCTGCTAGACCAATGTCATATCTTTCTAAAAAGGCACATTCAACTGTTAAGAGGCCCATTCACAAGAATACAGCATTTAAAAACAGTAATTTTAATCAGAGGGTTAATACTGTTAAGGATAAAAATGTTAATACTGTTAGGCCAAAAGCAGTAGTTAATGTTGTTAAGGGAAATAATGTTAATGTTGTTAAGGCCTCAGCTTGTTGGGTTTGGAAACCAAAGACTAAAGTTTTAGACCATGTTTCTAAACACAACAGTGCATCAATCACCCTAAAGAAGTTTGATTATATTGAAAGCACAATGGCAGATCCAAGTCAGAGGGAGATGGTTTGGGTCCCTAAAGAAACTGATTTTCTTATCTAATGTGCAGGGCAATCCACAAATGGATTTACAGGATCAAGGAGTGATTGATAGTGGATATCAAGGCACAGACATGGTTGGAACATCAGTCGTATATTACGACTATGAAAGAGATAGATATAGGATATGTCTGCTTTGGAGGGAACCCAAAGGAAGGGAAATCACGGGAAAAATGTACCATTAAAACTGGTAATCTAGATTTTGAAATGTGTATTTTGTGAGAGAGTTAAAGTTTAATCTCTTTAGTGTCTACAAAAGTGTGGATAAGAATACTAGTGTTCTTTTTAATGACACTGAATGTATTGTTTTTATCACCAAAAAATTAAGTTAATTGATGAAAGTCAAGTTTTACTTTAGAGTTTCTTAGAAAAAACAAAATGTTATAGTGTTGATTTAGAGATACATGTTCCTAAAAGACGTCCTCCTAACTTGCCATTTTGTCACCAAGCCCATATATGATTGAATCTAAACTACTAGCACCAAGCAAGGCCCCCTAGGTCACCCTTACCAATATATTAAAACACCATGAATACAAATTGAACTAGGAATCTCCCATTAAAGATGTAATCACCATCCCCTACAAATAAAATGTGAACTATATCACAATCCTGGTGTTACTTCGTCAAACAGCCCCCCCCCCGCAACGACCCCCGTACAGCCCCAAGCCCTCTTGCATCACCAACGTTCAAACAAAGAGACACTCAATCACTGTCTCTCCTTTTATATTTGTCTGCATTATGGCCTAATTTGGTCCAACTAAGTAAAAGTCTTATATGCCATAAAATGTACCTTGCCCTTGTTGTCTCAAACTGATTTCACGCCTAGGTATACACTGCATCTTTTCCTTTTAGCCTACCTAAGGAGCGAGCACTTGTGGCCATTCTAAGTTCCTTCCTCATCAATGACCCGATCAGAAAATTAGCTTAGCCTCACACCCAAGGCTTCAAGGAGATTAGACCTGCTCGACCACAGAGATATTGTGTCGCACCAAAAACAAGAGATGAATCAGTTTTATGTGATGAAGGGTATTTTGAGACAATATAGTGTAGCTAGAACTCCTCAACAAAATGGAAATAGGACACTAA
The DNA here is from genome assembly GCA_026074375.1 of Tanacetum coccineum. NCBI lineage: Eukaryota > Viridiplantae > Streptophyta > Magnoliopsida > Asterales > Asteraceae > Tanacetum > Tanacetum coccineum. The sequence continues at coordinate 14,826 of BQNB010026816.1, read as the reverse complement.
TTGAGGCTGCTAGGACTATGCTAACTGATTCAAAGTTGCCAACTACTTTTTGGAAGAGTACAGTTTCTATAATGTTGTTATGTTGTCATTTGTTATGCATGTGCAAAAAATAGAGTGTTAGTAGTTAGCCTCATAACAAGACCCTCTCATGAAGTTTCATGGTAGAACACCATCTTTAAGTTTTATGAGGACAAAATTTGGGCTGTCCTGTTACCATTCTTAATACCATAGATCACTTAGGCAATTTTAATGGTAGGCTGTGATGAAGGCTTTTTTTTTGTTGGATACTCTTTGAATAGTAAAGCCTTTAGAGTATTCAATAGTAGAACAAGGATAGTGGAAGAAAACTTGCATATTAGGATTAGTGAGAGTACACCTAATGTTGTAGATAGTGGACCAAATTGTCTATTTAATATTGATGCACTAACAAGAACAATGAATTATGAGCCAATTGTTGCAGGTACACAGTCTAATGATTTTGCATATACAAAAGCAAGTGATAATGCAGGTCAAGCTAGAAAGGAGACAGAACCTGTCAAGAATTATATTTTGCTACCATTATGAACTGTTGATCCATTATTTTCTCATGATACAAAGAGTTCTCAAGATGATAGATTCAAACCTTCAAGTGATGATGGAAAGAAGGTTGATGAAGATTCAAGAAAAGATAGTGAAGGTATTGATCAAGAGAAGGAAGATAATGTTAACAACACTAACAATGTTAATGCTGCTAGCACAAATGAAGTTAATGTTGTTGGTGGAAAAACAAGCATTGAACTTCCACTTGATCCAAATATGCCTGAATTGGAAGATTATAGCATATTTGACTCCTCAAGAAATGATGAAGATGATGGTGCAGAGGCTGACATGAACAATTTGGATACAACAATCCAAGTCAGTCCTAATCCAACTACAAGAATTCATAAAGATCATCCTCTTGATCAAGTGATTGGAGATTTGCAATCAGCTATACAAACAAGAAAGATGTCAACATTGTTTGTGAGAAACATGGTTTGTTAGTTCTATTTAACAAAGAACAAACCATAAAGACCTTCAAAACTGCTTTTTTGCTTGCTTTTTATCACAGAAAGAACCCAAAAAGGTAATTCATGCATTGACAAATCCAAGTTGGATAGAGGCTATGCAGGAAGAGCTTCTACAATTCAAGTTAAAAGAAGTTTAGACTTTAGTGGATTTACCAAATGGAAAAAGGGCTATAGGCACTAAATGGTTCTTTGTTATTAGGTCTTTCAGGAATAAATAGGAATGAAAGGGGGAATTGTGATAAGAAATAAAGCATGGTTTGGTTTGCTCAAAGGGTACACACAGAAGAAGGGAATTGACTATGATGAAAGTATTTTCCTCCTGTTGCATAGATTGAAGCAATTAGGCTATTTTTTTAGCTTATGCTTTCTTTTAAAGACTTTGGGGTGTATCAATATTGGTATAGTAAAATTGCTTTTCTCTATGGAGAAAGATGAAAAGAGGTGTATGTATGATCAACCACCAGGAGTGTGAAGATCAGACTTTCCTGATAGAGAATACAATGTTGAAAAGGCACTGTATGGACATACATAATGCCCTTGTGGCTTGGTAAGAACCTTATAACATATCTGTTAGACAATGAGTTTTTAAGATGGGAAAATTGGACCAAGACCTGTATTCATCAAAAGATAAAAGGTGATATTTTGTTTTGGTACTTACAGTGTATGTGGATGATATCATCATTTTGTTCAATAATGAAAGAGCTCAATGCATGCATTTGAGAGTTGATGCATGAGAAATTTCAGACTGAGTTATATCGGAGAACTTAACATTCTTCCTTAGGATTACAAAGTGGGCAATAAGAAAGGTGGCATATTTATATTATTCAAGAGAAATATGTTGGGGAAATTATTAAAGAATTGGGGTTTATAGAAGTCAGACTGCAAGCACACTATGTAAACTCACAAAAGCCTTTGCTCAAGGAATGAGGATGGTGAGACGTAGATGTTCATATGTACTAGGGTCATGATTAGTTTATTGATGTATCTTACATCTTTAAGACCTGATATTATGTTTGTAGTGTGTGCCTGTGCTAGATACCAAGTCAATCCAAAGGTTTCACATCTTCATGATGTAAAAAAAATTTTTAGGTACTTAAAAGGTCAACCAAAATCGGGCCTTTAGTATCCAAAAGATTCTCTTTTTGATTTTGTAGCATACACTGATAGTGATTATGCTGGAGCAAGCTTGGATAAGAAGTCTACAATAGGAGGTTGTCAATTTCTTAAATGTAGATTAATATCATGGCAGTGCAAGAAACAGACAGTGGTTGCAAATTTCACAACAGAAGTTGAATATGTGGTTGCTTCAAGTTGTTGTGGACAAGTTCTTTGGATTCAAAATCAATTACTTGATTATGGGTATAATTTTATGCATACCAAGATCTTTATTGACAATAACAGTACTATTTGCATAATTAAAAATCCTATTTTTTTCATATACAAAAACATAAATTACAGAGATTTAGACATCACTTTTTAGAGATTGCAAATGAAAGAAATTGATTCAAAATGGTTAAAAGTCATAACTGTACAAGAATATTGCAGATTTCGCTTACAAAGCTTTTGATGTAAGTAGAATTTCAATATTTGATTGTAGTCTTTGAATGTTAAATCTCTAAAAATCTTTTATCTCTTTGTTTTAGTTAAAGTTAGTATGAAATTAGTACTGTTATTCAGGACATTAAAAGTTTTTGCTGCTAAGTATAATTAGAACTGCTGGTTATACTTAATACTGGTGAGTTAATACTGTTAGATATACTTAATATTGCTGGTATACTTAATACTGTTGTGATTATTGTAAAAATTGCTATGGCTAGTGTTTTCTTGGTTTTGGACTAACATTTTGCAGGAAAAGCAAAGAAAAGTGTTAGATTGATGATGAAAGAGCTGTGTAAAAACAGACAGAGTAATTTGGTGAGAAAAAGAATTGAGAGAGTTGGTGAGAATAAAAACAAAAAGAGAGCTGTGTAAAAACAGACAGAGTGATTTTGTGAGAAAAAGAATTGAGAGAAGTGGTGAGTTAAAAAATAGAAAGAGAGTTGAATATATTAAAAACAGACAGAGTGTTTGGAATGGAATTGGAGTTAATATTGGTGACTAAAAGTTAATGCTGCTAGGCATAAATTTACTACTGCTGGTGAAAGTTAATGTTGCTGAGGGTATTTTCATAAATGTATTCACCCTCTTGAAAGCTCTGTCAAACATCTTCTGAATAGAATCAAAAGATTTATTCTTCAAGTCTTTGGGCTTCTTTCCTTCCATATTCTTCAGGTAGGTACACATAATTTTTCTTTGTTGAGCTTGGGTTGGTGGTTTGTTCCTCTTCTCTTCTGCTCTTTTAGCTGCAAAGTGTTTTTTTCTTTGCTCCAAGAGTTGTTGAAATAATTTTGCCTTTTCTTCAACAGGCAATCCTTCTTGCTCCTTTGCTTGCAGTCTTTGAGCCAATTCATGATCAGCCTCAATCTTAGCCTGAATATCATCCCATTCTTCAGTCAAGACAACATTGGCTTCATCCTTTTCCCTTGCAAGTCTCTCCTCTTCATCAAACTCAGCTTGTAACTTTGAAGCAATTTCTTCATCAAACCTGATTAGATCTTTCTTCTTTGGATTCACAGGTTCTTCTACCAATATTCCTTTTCCTTTGTCCTGAACTCTTGTCTATGATGGTTGTGAAGAAATTGTTGTTGTTGTAGATGTACCTAGCTCAGCAATAACAATTCCTTTCCTTAGAGTTGGAATTATAGCAGTTGTTGTTGTAGCAGCACTAACCTTTGTTGAAGCACTAACAGCACTAACTGGTACACTTGGCTCTTCTATAACATTGGCTTTTACCTTGGGTTTTACACTTTTCAAAGCAACAAGTGCTTGAGCCAAAGTAACTTCATCAACAGTTAAATTTACATCTTTAGCAGCAGCAACTTCTTGTTCTGCTAACACCTCATCACCAGCCAAAGTGTTCACATCAAACATATCAGCATCATCTTGATCATTAACCAGGGTAATGTCTTCATCAGCATCAATAGCATTTATCCTCCCTTGTTTGGATGCATCCTCACCCAAACTTTCTTCATCTCTAGAGGATTCTACCCTAGCTGTAAGACCAACTTTGTATAACCTTTTAAGCCCATGAGTTCTTGACCTCTTTTTTTGTTCAAGCTTCTTGACCCTCCTCTTTAAACTGACAATCTCTTCAACTTGTGTGGTCTTTGTCTTCTCCAAATCAAGAACCCTTTGTTGTAAATTGGTACATAGTTCATCAATTCCTTTAGTTTTAGTCTATCCTCACAACTTCGAAGTGTGTTACCTCTTGCGAGCAGTGGATCATTGGAAAGTTTAGATACATTCTCAAACCTAGTTTGAGCAATTGTATCCCCCATGGTTTCTTGGCGCCTGGGACCACCACCTGAAGTAGTTCCTTAGGAACCAGCTTCATTAGGTATTGCCTTGGATCGGGTCTTAATGATGTTACCATTGTCCTGCTCTGCTTCTAAGCTAGAAGCAGTAGTGGCAGCCCTCACCAAACTATCATCCAACTCCTTATAGACAGCCTCACCTGTAACATTATCACCGGGAACACTAGACTGAGGTACCTGAGTATCCTTTTTCTTAGGACTCCTAGGTTTTTGAGTCTTTTGAGGTTGAGGAGATGGTTGAATAGAAGTGGGTGTGTGATGGGGATCACGTGGAAGTTCTGGAACTTTCATACTATTTACTTCTTGATTGTTGTACCATCGTTGCTTGGAAATAATGGTGTTTCCCCTTCCTGATTAACCTTTCCCTACCATTTCTGAATGTTTCCAAAAATTATTCTTAGTGTGAGAGGTGTAACATATATCCTATTATGATTTGAATCCCTTCTCAGTTCTTACCAAAAAGAGTTGTACAAACCTTGGATACATAAAAAAAAAAAAAATTTTACCCCACATTATCCAACAGTTTCGTCACATTACTTTCAAAAATTAACTTTGAAAAACGTGAAGTTCTAGTTTGTAGCTAAGCAGATAATTACAGAAGCCATAGTGCTACTAAATTTATTCCATGCAATTGTTTTTCTGATTAAGCATTGTAAAACAGTATGAATAAGGAATTTCCATTTGGGGTGGAGAGAATGCTTTATGAAAGTGAGTTTTTGTGAAACCTGATTCATACCCCATTAATGCAAGTTGTTCAAAGATGGTAGCATTGGGTAGACAATCAACACCTTCAGCATCTTCTAGTTGAAGATCTCTTCTCACAGTTGATTCAGTTATGATTATCTTCTTCCCATCCACTAGGGCTTGTAACTGTACTTCCCCATTGACAGTTTTTGCCTTGACAGTAGCCTAGAATTTTTCAAAACACGAAGTATAGATTGTAGGATTAACCGTTAATGCATGCTTAATAGGGTGTGCATTCAAGAAATCTACAATTTGTTCAAACCCTTTACTTTCTGCGGGTTTAGACAAGAACGCGACCATGTTGTAAGTATCAGCAAACTTTAGAGTCGTCATTGTGTTGGGTTTTGATGATGAATGATAAACTTGAGTTAGGGTTTATGATTAAAGAGTATATGAAAGAGAGAAATCGATTAAATGAGTGATTGAAACCCTTAATCGAAGTATTTATGAAAATACCCTCAACAGCATTAACTGTCACCAGCAATAGTAAGTTATGCCTGGCAGCATTAACTTTCAACAGTAGTAGTAAGTTTATGCCTAGCAACATTAACTTTCACCAGCAGCAGTAAGTTTATGCCTAGCAGCATTAACTTTTAGTCACCAGTATTAACTCCAATTCCATTCCAAATACTTTGTCTGTTTTTAATATATTCAACTCTCTTTCTGTTTTTCAACTCACCACTTCTCTCAATTCTTTTTCTCACCAAATCACTCTGTCTGTTTTTACACAGCTCTATTTCTGTTTTACCACCAACCCAAGCTCAACAAAGAAAAATCATGTGTACTTACCTGAAGAATATGGAAGGAAAGAAGCCCAAAGACTTGAAGAATAAATCTTTTGATTCTATTCAGAAGATGTTTGACAGAGCTTTTAAGAGGGTGAATACATTTGTTGACTTCAGAACTGAGGATTCTATCAAATAATTGTTTGACAAAGCTTTTAAAAGGGTGAACATGTTTGTGGATTATAGAACAGACTTGGTGGAAGGTAGTTCAAACAGAGCATGAGATGAGCTAGAACAAGAGGTCACTAAAAAGTAAAAGGTGGATGATGTTCAAGAAACAGCTGAAGTGGATGATGATCAAGAAGCAACTAAGATTAAAGAGCTCATGGAAATTGTTCTTGATGAAGAGGAAGTAGCAATTGATGATATTCCTTTGGCTACTAAGCCTCCAACCATTGTTGACTGGAAGATTCATAAAGAAGGAAAGAAAACTATTACCAGATCATCAGAGCTGATAGAAGTTCAAAGATGTACTTAGTCTTTAGTCATATGCTCAAAAGCTTTGACAGGGAAGATTTTGAAACTTTGTGGAAATTGGTAAAAGCTAAATATGGATCAACAAGACCAGTGGAGGACTTAGATTTGATTCTATGGGGAGATTTAAATAAAATGTTTGAACCACATGTTGAAGACAGAGTCTAGAGGAATCAACAGGATTACAGAGTGTTGGATTGGAAACTATATGACTCCTGTGGAGTTCATTCCTTAAGGATGCAACATATGCACATTCACATGCTGGTAGAAAAGAGATATCCCCTTACACCTATTACAATTACTAATATGTTAAACAAGAAGCTTCAATGTGATCATTTCAGTGAAATGGCATATCGACTTCTTAAACTTCTCACAAAACAGCTTTAGAATCAATGAAGTGTTTAGAAGCATCCTACTGGTGATTAATGAAGCTTTCAATGAAGAAACTTAATGATTTTGGAGATAAATATCAAGTTTAGGGGAGGATTGTTGGGATTAAAAACTTCTTGATGCTGTTTGGAATTACTACTATTCTTATTGATGTTAATGATGCTCTGTCAAAGTTAGTGCTGCTGGAGAATTTCAATGAAAATTATTCTAAGTGTTTAAGACTGCTGGTGAAGTTACACTTAGAAATAAAGACTAGAAAATATGCTAAGTAGTTACTACTGCTAGTATAAAAGTTACTACTGTTAGTACAAAGTTAATGCTGCCAGTGAATAAGTTAGTACTGCTGAGTTAGTTAGTACTGCTTATGTGATTTGTATGAGATATTTTGGTAAAAGATATGTATAAGTTATTTATTTAGAAGATTATGATTACTTAGGAAAGTATTATAAACCGTTTAGGACTCCTTGGTGTATAAAAGGAGGTCTTAGGGCATAGAGATGTATGTATCAAAACCAAATGAGTCATTTATAGAATTATCATATCTTCCAGGTTTTTGTAACCCTAATACTTTAAGAGTATTCATATTATTTGCTTAATAATATTGGAGCTTTTATGTTTTGTTAAATTATTGTGTTTTACTGTTCCATTGAAAATTATTCTTATTAAAGATTAGATTCCACATAATCTTTAATACATTCACACAAAGTTTCTACTATAGTTGTGTTAGATTTATCTAATATAACTAAACCTTAAACAAGCTTAAGGAATTCGATCTATAGAAGTGTTGAAGTGGGACCAACAAAATCGACTTACACTATATGCCAAATTTGGTCGTGTACAATTCATTATATACATCAAGCTTCCTAGAGCTTGTGTATAATGTAACTGAGATACACTTTGTCCTTTGTTCTTCTTTATTTGAACCTTAAGATCAAAGGGAGTTACAACTGATCTATCATCATAGTGCCTAAATTTCTTAAGGGTCTTCTCAATGTAATAAGATTGGGAAAAGATGTATCCATTGGAATTCTTTTGAATTCTTATACCAATAATAACTTTAGGTTCTCCCATATGTTTCATATCAAATGAAGAATGAAGCATTTTCTTGGTTTGATTAATAACATCCACATGGCCGGTTTTTAGCATGTGCGAGGTGTGCAATGGCACAAGGCCTCTATTTTCTTAGGGCCCTAAATTCTAAATCAGTAATTTTAGTCTAAACTCACTTTTGAACATTTTTATCCAAGAAAATGATGTTTTATGATGGAATTAATACGTTTTACAATTTTACAGTTTAGTGATTTAAGTCACAGCAGTGAAATGGAGCTCAAAAGTGGTTTTTAATGGAGTAAATATGCAGGTCCAACAAAGAAGATGAAACATATTTTAGAAATTTTGTCTTTTTCTGTTATATTTCTTATTTAACCCCTGTAATTTACAATTTATCAATTAAGCAATGAGTCAATAGTATTTTGTTTAACTTTATTTTATAGTATAGTCACAACCTATAACAACCTACATATAAAACATCTATTTACAAGATTGTAATTTTGATATAAAAAAGTTATCTTAATAGATTATCATCATGTAATATATAAAAAATATATTTGCTATAACTATGTTTCAAAAAAATCAATCACATGCAATAAAAAAAATACTACACCGTGACATGGCATATGAGAGTTAAAGAATTTTTTTTAAGTTTTGTGAAATTCAATCGATTACATTAAAAACATAAGTTTTGTTAGAAATTGAATGAAAAAAGTACAGACATTACTATTGACAAGATTATAAGATCTAATGTGCGTAACTAGGTAAGATTATTAATTTTGTAGCAGATATTGTTAAAGGGCCTCCTACGTAATAAGGCTCAGGGCCTTCTAAATCCATGAGACGGCCCTGAACATCCATATTTGTTTCTATAATAATATATCATCCACATATAAACAAATAATGACAAATGTATTTTTGCATTGTTTAACATAAACACATTTATCACATTTGTTTACTTAAAAGCCATTTGATAAGAGGGTGTTATCAAACTTTTCATGCCATTGCTTTGGAGCTTATTTAAAACCGTAAAGAGATTTAACCACTTTACAAACCTTATGCTCTTGACCTTTGACAACAAACCCCCCTGGTTGTTGCATGTAGATTTCTTCATTTAATTCACCATTTAAGAATATAGTCTTTACATCTATTTGATGTATAATCAGGTTATGAATTGCTGCTATAGCAATCAATGTTCTTATAGAGGTTATCCTTGTAACCGGTGAATAAGTATCAAAGAAATCTTGACCTTCTTTTTGACGGTATCCTTTGGCTACTAAACGTGCCTTATACTTCTCTATGGTACCATCAGGTCATAGTTTCTTTTTGAAGATCCACTTATGGCCAATTGGTTTATGTCTTGAAGGTAGATCAACCAATTTCCATGTATTGTTATGCACAATAGAGTCTATTTCACTCTGAATATCCTCTTTCCAATAAGATGCTTCTAATGATTCCAAAGCAGTCTTATATGTTTGTGGTTTTTCATTAACAATATACGTCATATAATCAGATCCAAAGTCTTTAGTGACTTTTGCACGCTTACTTCTTCTTGGTTCAACATTTTCTTGTGAAACCTCAAAATTATTGTCTGTTTGATCATGAGACAACTGATTATCTATTACTCTTTTCCTTGGATTTGAGATTTGTATCTCTTTATCCTTATACGGAAAGATATTCTCAAAGAATTCTGCTTCAGCGGATTCTATAATTGTATTGTTGCTTATGTCCTCTACATTGGATTTGTAAACCAAGAACCTATAAGCAGCACTATTCTTTGTTGGACCAAGATAAACACAATCAACTATTTTAGGTTCCCAAGTTTTGGTTATTTCTCTTGTAAATTATATTGAACCTTATTGCCAACAAACCCACACTTCATCCTTTTTATAGAAGGTTGCTTTTCGCATATCATTCCTCTATTTCCCTTTTTCCGAGAAATATATGTAGATTTGTCACTCTTCCGTATGAGGATTTTTATTAGTATTGTGTTTGCAGCAATACATGCTTCATCTACCAGTACTAACTTAGCACTGCCAGACTTAACTTAGTACTGCCAGTATTAACTTAATACTAACAGAACTAACTATTACTACCGGACTTAACTGTTATACTACCAGTATTAAGTCTGTTACAATCTATTTTCCCAACACAAAAGTCAGAGAATTCATTGGATTCATATTCTCCACCTCTATCAGATCTTAGAATTTTGATCTTTTTGTCTAGTTGATTTTCAACTTCTGCTTTATATGTCTTAAACATATTCAAAGCTTTATCTTTGGTATTTATTAAGTACACATAACAAAATTTACCGTAATTATCAATGAAAGTAATATAATAATTCGTTCCACCTCTCAATGGAGTTGCTTTGAAATCACATAAATCGGTATGTATTAAAACAAGTATTTCATTTGATTTTTCTACAGATTTATATGAATGACTTGTGAATTTAGATTCCATACAAACTTCACACTTGGATAATTTTTTCTTAGAACATTTAGACAACATGCCTAAATTTTTCATTCTTTGCAAGGAACGAAAATTAACATGGCATAATCTGTTAAAGATCGTTTAGCCCATCTAGGATTAGTTTTATGAATAACATTAATACGCAGCGGAATAAACAAGAACAATAATGCTATTCAACAAGGTTTTCTTTATTCAAACGAATAACTAATACACTATTCGACTTTAATCAGTCGACTATGCTATCTAGATAACTAACTACTAATAAGCTAACTATTAGAATCTCATTGGAGAGATCTAACTATGATGGATACAAAAACTAATCACCCTACCTCTCTTTATATACTAGAGAGGCTAGGGTTTACAAGAAAACCTAGCTTTGATATGAAGCTAACTTAATATTGCACATTAAGTCCTTGTTGTTTCATCTTTCTTCTTTTCTTCATATGTGGTTTTGTAATCATCAAATCTCAAAACCCAACAATCTTCCCCTATTTGATATTACAAAACAATCTTCATGTATGAAACAATCTTCAAAGCTTCCCCTTGAAATAAGATCTTCTTGTACATGTCACCACTTTAAAATAAGCTGCAAACCATATAGTCTTCTTCCCCTTTTTGTAATCATCTAATAGGGGTCTTCTGTAGATAAGCAACTTGTGAACACTTCCCCTTAAGTGGTACATGTAGATGGTTAAACATGTTAACAATAAGCTTTCCCTGAAAGTATGCTAACCATCTCTTGAATCTCGAACTCAGTAGGCTCCAAGTAGTAATTATTGATGAAGGAAAATGATATAACCCCATATTGAAGAAGTAGAATTTTCCAAACTTGTGTCTTATGTCTTGCACTATCCACATGACGTCAAACTTATACCAAGACCAAAATATAAGTAGATCGCAATCTCTTGACAAAATCCTCATTTATCCTATAAAATGAGACACTGAGCACAACAACGTAACTCCTTAAAGTGATAGCAAATGTACGTAGTAAGCATCATAAGGTAGATCACACACCTTTGCTAGATTCATCAAGTCTTCGTCACCAACAATTAAGCACAAACAAGTTATCTTTAAAAGTCATAGACTGTAAAACTATACTTTAAGATATGATAAGACATGCACCTGTGAAACCCAACTTCAACATCAAATAGGCAATAACCAATTTTCTTCAAAATAATCCCAAAAACGAGCCACTATTTCATCATATACGAGCGTGCTTCCGTGTTTGTCCCCATATCGGAACAAAGCTAGCAGAATTAACCATAAGCCTAGCAGACTTAACTGAGTAATGCTAGCAGAATTAACATTCAAACCAAATAGCAACACTTTTTCTGTCCCAAAGCTGTCACTATCATGTCACTAACTTGTCACAAATCTGTTGCAAAACTGTCACAAAGGCCCATGCTCCTTCCTCCCATACCCTTTAGTGACACAAAATCTGTTACTGTACTGTCGCTTAACACTAGCAGAATTAACCATGAAGGAGCAGTATTAACCACGAAGCGACCAGTATTAAAAACGTATGACCAATATTAACCTTGGGCGAGCAGAATTAACTCAACAACTACCAGTATTAACTCAAACATGGCAGTATTAACCACACATACAAGCAGTATTAATCAAATCCCAAGTCTGCTCTCATCAAAATCACATCCAAATATATATGGAAACAAAATAATCCCTATCAATAAGGATCCATATATACCAACAAGTTAGGACTTTAAAAACCATACCAAATCTGCCTCTTAACCTCCACGAATTTATTAAGGGAATAAATCACAATTCTCATTTTAGCAAATCCCAAAAATTCGCACACCAAATCCACATACTCCATAAACCCTACAAGTTAGGGTTTTATATTCCATTCCCTTAATTCATTCCTTAAGTCACGTGGTCCATAACTGTTTCCATAAAAACACCAATATCCATCCTTATCTGATGTAAAAACACCATGAATGAACCTGCTCCTGTCATCTTCAAACATCATACACCAGTATCTATATTCAATCCAGGCCTCTTGTTTCTTTCTTTGTCGTTTAATCATCAACCATCACGACCACAACTAAATAATCCATGAAAGCATAATGAATTCATTCAGCAACACATGATGAAAAACAAACGTTTCTACTTACTGAATTAGGGTTTGTGAAAACCCTAGTGTCACCGAATTTTCCTCCTCACCGAAAACTAATACGAACATCTTTTCTTCATAAAAACAACACACAAACCTTGTATAAACCCTAGATATCAAGAGCAACCCGCTTTGATACCAACTGTTAAAGATCGTTTAGCCCATCTAGGATTAGTTTTATGAATAACATTAATACGCAGCAGAATAAACAAGAACAATAATGTTATTCAACAAGGTTTTCTTTATTCAAACGAATAACTAATACACTATTCAACTTTAATCAGTCGACTATGCTATCTAGATAACTAACTACTAATAATCTAACTATTAGACTCTCATTGGAGAGATCTAACTATGATGGATACAAAAACTAATCACCCTACCTCTCTTTATATACTAGAGAGGCTAGGGTTTACAAGAAAACCTAGCTTTGATATGAAGCTAACTTAATATTGCACATTAAGTCCTTGTTTTTTCATCTTTCTTCTTTTCTTCATATGTGGTTTTGTAATCATCAAATCTCAAAAACCAACATAATCTAGAATGCCATAAGAAAGAAGGATCAATCATGTACACAGAAGCGGTTCTAGTGCCCGCGTTATTATTATTAATAACATTGTCAGCAGTTACAACACTTAGTTTGAAGAGTCCCTCATCGAGGTAACCCTTTCCAACATACACACCACCTTTAGTGATTACAAATTTGTTTGATTCAAATACAAGTTTAAATCCCTTATTACTAATATAGGGCCAGAAATCAGATTCTTGGTGATGTTTGGCACATGCAACATGCTTGAGAGTACAAGATCTTTTCTAGAAGTCAGCTTTAGTAGGACTTTGCCTTTTCCTTCAATCTTTGAAGCGGTTCCGTTCCCCATGAACATTGGTTCTAGTTCATTCACCTTTTGGTAAGATACAAACATCCTTTTTGAATTGCAGATGTACTTTATGGCACCTATATCAAACAACCAATCAACAACATTAGTGGTTAAGAAGGATTCAATTACTCCAACAAAATTCTTTTGGAGACTCCACATGGTTTGCTTGGTTGGAATTTCCTCTAGAATTTTCGCCTCCATACTCTTTCTTGTGGCGACAATCCTTAGCTTTATGCCTAGGTTTTCCACAGACCCAACAATGATAAACTTTCTTGAAGTTGTTGTTCTTTTGTTGGGTGTAATCTTTCTTTCCATCCTTAGAAGATTTCTGTCCAGAACCACCACCATTTTTGCCTTTGTTTTTGTGGTTGGACTTGGATTTGGAAGAGCTTTCTCCAACCATGTTTGTATTTGGTTCTATTGAATTTGCATCAGCCTTTTCATTCATCCTGTTATCTTCTCGAACATAACGAATATTGAGAAAAGTTACTCAAAACTCAAATCATCAGTTCAAGTGTTTAAGATATCAACTTAAAATTTTCCAAGATTTAGAGAATTTTCAATAAAAGAACCAACATGAAATTAGAGTTTAATACCCATAACCTATTTACTTCCACTTCATGGATAATGATTTGGAGTTCTTCCACTTGCTTCACAACAGGCTTTGTATCATTCATCTTAAAATTCTAGAATTTTACAACAACAAATTTATTAGAACATGCAACTTGAGTCCGGTATTTCTTTTCTAATGATTCCTAAATCTCCCTTGCAGTTGTAAAGGTTAAATAAATAGTATACAGAGAATCATCCAAAGCATTCAAAATATAATTTCTGTAATTATATTCATTATGATTCCATTGTGAGGCGGCCCTTCTATAATCTGCCACTTGTGCCTCAGTAGGAACATTCTGTCCATCTACCATATACATATCTACTGGTTCAGAATCCGTAAGAACATACGACACATCCAATGATGTCAAGTAACAAAACATCTTTTGTTGCCAACGACGAAAATCGGACCCTATAAACTTTTTAGGTTTTTCAACATGACATTTCAATATGGTTTGATCCATCTTGAAAATTCCGTTTTAGATTGTTATGAATTTACAAAGTGTATAACACAAAAATTAAAAGATTACAATAACGTGATGGAGGCCTGCAATTAGTGTCCTAAAACAGAATTTCGCCTGAATTGAAGCGATTGTTTTGAGGATTCAACAATCAATTCAAGAATAAAATCTTGAATCTATCGAATCTGATTGATGCTTCATGAGGTATTATGATGCTGTATATATAGTGTATGAAGGGTTTTCATGAACCAGTGCAACTCTTCAACAATATTGTTGTATTGTATAACGGCCAAAAAGTATAACATTACATCAATTTATGAAACGACACAATGGAACCGAATCTGGATATAAATCCCATAATTTTATTTTGAACCCA
>BQNB010026815.1:0-58219 GCA_026074375.1 Tanacetum coccineum | reverse complement strand
ATAAACAAGATTTTCCTCAAAGAACATCAAGTATATGATTGCAAGCAAATCAAGATGAAGATCTATGCTGAGGGAGATTGTTAGCTTTCAAGTGATGCTTAAGTATGAGTATGTTGGTTAAGAAGTCGTTCACACCAAGAAGTATCCGAGATTATCTCAAGGCTAAAAACCAAGATTTCAAGATAAAGTCAAAAGATATCAAGCTAAAGATCAAGATCCAAGATCACACTCATGCAAAAGGAACTTCAAAGAAATTCCCAAGCATACAAGGCTCCAAGATCCATAACGTCACAAGAAGTGAAGCCATAAGTGCAATGACCACCCCTTAGGGGAGATTGTTAGCCTCGTTTTTAGTAAAGTGATGGTCATTATTTATTCCTAAGCCTTGCATAGGAAAATATAGTTTACGGGAATTTCTTAAGCTAATTGGGCCTAAGTTACGGGCTTAAAGTCCACTAGTTGCTATATTTCGGCCTAAGTTGGCCCAATAGAAAGCCCATAAGGGCCGGCCCCCTCTTGTAGTATAAATACCACCCTCGTAGCATGTTAGGAGGGTGTTGGTTCTCATTTCTTTCTAGTGAATCATCCATCTTTGTCTCTATCTCTTCCTCTCGTTTTCTCTTATTTCTTTCTCACTCTAAACCTCTTTCTCTCTCTAGTTTTTCATTATTTTCGGATCATGTGGTGTGTTTGATATAGTGTTACATTTTTATCATTTCTATTAGAATCGAGTCACTAGGATAAGTTATAGCTTGATTCATATATCAAACATTAATTCGATTTGGTTGTAGTAAGGGAAGTCTTGTATCTTTGTGGTTAAGCTTAGATCATGTGGTGATCTAGTGGGGTTTGTGATACTTACAAGGGGAAAGTTCTTTGTGTTTAAGTCGAATCACGAATCTTTGTGGGTGGTTTCTGAGGGCGGAATACTGTTGAGGGGTAGCTCTTCTTAGTGAGCGCCGAACTTAGTGTATATCGGTGAAACAAAATTGTAAACGATCTATAGTCCATCATAAAGATTATACTAGAGTAATGATATCAGTGTCAATAACCACCATTGACTTTTCTTCTTTACTATTACTATATATCGGCGCCAATTATTGTTGCTTTATATAATTTTTTTCTAACGTCACCACAACACTATTGCGGGAGTACCGTGCAGAGTAAATAAGTGGCTCACAATTTGGAATGGGTCGAGTACAAATTTGTAGCTTTTGATATAAATGATTTAGTTATTTGTCCCTATGTTATCGTTGGAGTAATAGTCATTAATCATTGATTAGTTTGTATGGAAATGAGCTTGTCCATACTCTATTTTTGTTCTTAGACAAGCTTTGGACTTTTTAGGGATTTATCATATTTAGTTCTTTGCTCGGTCTTTTCTTGTAAATAACCTTCATTTTATTTATTTGTTTTACCTTTGTAAAAAACCTTTTAAAACCGGGTTTAACCGGGTTTTTAAAAAAACCGGTTAAACCCGGTTTTTTTTTTTTTAATTTTTTTTTTATAACCGTTAATAGTTTTTTAAAAAAAACCGGTTTTAACCGGTTAAAAAAACCGGTCAACATGGATGTCAAACTAGCCGTTTCATTTTTAAAAAAAACCGGTTTTAACCGGTTTTTTTCGGTTTTTTAAAAAAAAATCCCAACGGCTACTAGCCGTTTATACCCGTTTTTTTTGTTTTTGTTTTTGTTTTTTGATGATTTTAGGGCATGGCTTAGTACTATAATACAATGAAATGGGTTGTGGGTTTGAAACACACTCAAAAAACACTCATAATCTAGTCTTTTTCTCTCCTAATCGTGGATATAAATACTCTAATTTCTCAAATCCCCAATAATGAACAAACTCACATTCACAACAACTTCCACTAATGCCTCTGTTCTACTATCCATGGTCGAAAAATTTACACAAATGAAATTTTGGAGAGAGTGGTAGACAACTCGAGAAAAGGCGATGTTGCTCTAAAAACAAAAAAAAGATATGTTGAATTATATCGATGGGTGGAAAAAGGCGCGTTGCAAGAAATGTATGAAATTTATAACCCCCGCGTCTAACACGACAACTCCGACATCATAAGAGACGTGGAAAGTGTTTAGCCAAAATGATACGTCACAAAGTACTATTGTGTCGGATTTCAATTTTTTATATTTGTTAATGATGCGGTTCGACTTGATTTTAACCAAGTTTGTCATTCAACAAGCGCTTCCCATCAACCCACTTCGACAACGTCAACTTACGGACTCATCAAAAGAGGCTACAAACTGCGAATATCACATGTCGAAAGTCGTACTAACTCTTCTTTAGAAGTGATGCATTTACATGATGGAACGCTAAAAAAATAATATTGATGGTTTTCGGATTATAAATATGGTGTTTCTATAACTATAGATACTTGAGCCGCACCACATAGGTACACAAAATTCTTATTTAGCCTTACGGCTTCATTTGGTTTAATCCCGTATCCCTTGTTATTAAATGAAACGGACAATTGCTTTTAAACTATTTGGTATCCTCATACGGGGATCTTATTTTAGAAAAAAATTACATTACACTTAAATGAATATAATTTAGTGAATAAAGTTTTACGAGATCTCACTAATAATGCATCCAATAATAACTATATCATGGATTTGTTAAAATTACACGTAAAAACCCGTTTAGATGGTGCTTTTTTTCCTTCCCGTTGTGTTGCTCATGTTATAAATTTTATTTCCTTGCAAGCGCATTAAAAATAATGATAGTTTTAAGGAGATTGAAATTTAGGGGTTATATAACTATAATTATAGTTCGTGTACGAACGACAAATGATCTATATACGTTTTCGATAAACAATGTGGTAAAGAAACGCGCTAGGAACCTTGCTATGATAATAATATTAGGTTGAATTCTACTTGCATGATGTTTTGAAAATATCTTACGATCAACCGTGAGACTTAAAACGCTTTTAATGGAGAACACTTGTTAATAGAATAAGTTGGTTTCGATTTAAGCTACCAAGATTTGGATTTACTAAATGAATTTATTTATTTTTACAAGTTTTTAAAGTGGCAACAGACTATATTATTCGGTGTTTAAACCCAACTACTCAATAGGTTTTAAATCAAATTTATCATGAAGGAAAAATTAGACGATTTAAAAACATCACCGTAGTCAAATGTTAGAATAATGGTAAAAAGTTATAAAAAAAAGAATTTGTAAAATAAATTGCCTATTTTACCTTTGGTTTTACTTGTGTCCGCCGCACTTAATCCATGTTTAAATTTTGGAGGCGTAGAACTTTTAATAACAAGAAATACATGAACACTTTAGACTATCCTTTGGGTTAAGACGCTGACATATAACCCCACCCCAACTATATATAACCTACCATAATTTTTATAATTAACGATAACATTAAAAATTATTTGGAATTATGCTAACAAAATATGGTCAAATACAAAACCCAATTGTTTTAACCAAATCGGGCCGTATTTGTCCCGAATGGCAAAGTGACAGTACTATAAACCTTTATAATAGTTTAATTTGACGAACGCTACAAAGCTCAACAAACGATCGGCCCCGAAGAGTTTTACAAACTATTGACATTTTTGTGCTTAGGTGAAAAAAAAGGGAAATCATTTCCAATTTTATATGCTCAAGGCTCGTGACTTCATAAAACGGTTCCAAGCATCGCCGGAAGCTGCCCGAATCGCATCTCTAATTAGCGGTAGACTTATAGTCGGAAAGAAGTCAATGACTAACCCCCGAATCCGTGAAAGTCATGTGTTATTTCTTGAAGATTATTTGGCCGAAAAAAAAAAGAAAAAAAAATAAGGACGGGAGTAATCATTTGTACAACATGAAAACATCGTTGGAATGTCCAGATAATAGAAGACTTTGAAGAAACAATAAGCAAGAGAAAGAAGTTGAAATTATAGGATATCACCTCCGAATACCGAATTAGATGAAGGTAAAGTGTGAAGAACTTAGATATAGAACACGTAGATGTAAGAAGATTTATTGGAAGAATTTAATGATTGAGTATAAAACGGGTGATGGCAATTGCCGAATCTCGCATACTTTGCTACTTAGTACACTAATAGGTTTTCGGGTGATGGCCATAGCCGATAGCTGTCGAAATGTATTAGTATTTTAATATATTTTAGTTGTATTATTGTATTGTTATTAAATAAAAGTTTATATTGTATTTTTTTAGTATGTTTCCGTGCAAATATAAAGATTAGATTGAATTTTGTTTTTAGTAATGTTTTTCCGGTGTATATGTTTAATAAATGTTTGACAATTAACAAGTATATTAATAAATGTTTCCGAAGTTTAAAATTCCGAAAAAAACCGAACCGGTATAAAATCCGATTTCCTAACATTTATAACCGCAAAAACGAACCGGTAAAAAACCGAGTGTCCGAAAATTTATAACCGAAAAAAAAACCACGATTCCGAACATTTATAACCGAAAAAACCATTTTGAAGAAAAACCAGAGAAAAACCAAACTGGTTATTAGAAAAACCCGTTTTTTTAAAACCGTTGTTCCTAATAACCGAAAACCGTTTTTAACCGATTTTTTTGTCACCACTACATTAATCATTGATTAGTTTTTATATGGAAATGAGCTTGTCCATGACTCTAATTATGTTTCTTCAGACAAGCTTAGAACTTTTTAAGATTTATCATATTTACTATCTTGGCAAAAGTTCATTTGTCATACCATTTTTTCTACGCCGCATACCAAGGACAAATCCTCACTATCCATTGGATTGATCTAATGGGAGAGGATTAATTCTAAGATATACACTTAAAAACCCTAATTTTCTGCCACTATATAAAAAACTTTTTAGATTATTTTATTTATTTTTGTCCTCAACTTTTTCTCAAACAGTGAGTGTGTGTGTTTTGCTAAACAGTTTAAACAGTTTAAACATTTTACCTCCTTAAAGTAAGTTACACAAGATCTTAATCATTTTTTTTTCTCGATCATCATTAATCGATATTATCATTATCTGTAATAGTTCATTTAATAACATCATAGATCTATCATCAATCATCATCATCATCACATAAATCATTACATAATCAATCGAACTCATTATCATCATCATCAATCATTCCATAATCAATCGGATCATTATCATCTTCATCATCATGTTCATAATCTCTATAGGCTGATTTCGATTGAATCAACCTGCAAGGTACACTCTCAGAAGAAGATGATATACTGCTCGAATCACATGTTGTACCTGTTAGCAGTTCGAGAATAGTACTGATGTTATTTTTTGCTTTCTCATGATGACAATGCAAGCTGTGAGTAAAATTGCCTAATATAGTGTAATATTGCTTATTTTAATAGTTTAATTTATTGATTAGCTGTTCATAAGGTTAATATTGCTATTAATAAAGCTGTTATGGTAATTATTTTTAACATTTTTGATTTTGCTTTAAACAGATTGTATTATTGGCCTATTTTTTTGCATAATTTTGTGTTATTTTTGTTATTGTTGTAAAGTATTAATTTTGCTTATTAGTTAACTTCATAGCATATTATCACATGTGGATAATCTTTGATATTTGATAGATTTTTGATGTTGTACTTTGTTATGTGTTTGTATCACTAGTGAGATTTTATTATTTTTTACTTTTCATGTAACATTTTTGTTTTTTGGGTGTTTAGTGGTATTGTATTCCCAAGTGATATATTAATGTTTAAATATTTACTGGTTAAAGAAGATTTTTATTATGGGGGTATGTGTTGTATCACTAGTGATATTGTTATATGTTTTGAATTTTAATGTCTTGTATCACTAGTGAGAATTACATGTGTTTTATTACTTTTTGTTTTCAGCTTCTAAATCATTTTTAAAAACTCCTAAAGCTGTTATTCCATCAATAGTTTATTGACACTCCCGGCGGACCAAGTTTTTGGTCCCAGAGTTTTTTCTGTAGGTGTTACCATATTGGGAATTGTTTATGATAGTTTCGTTGATGAATGCAATTGAGGTGTCTAGGAATACTCTCATAAGCAGGTTTTGGTATTAGATATCTGTCAGAAACGATTGAAGTGTGGTTTTATGTGAAAGAGAAGTTATATTTGGTAATAGGGTAAGGGTATCCGAATGAAGTTTGGTTGAATACTTTAATATCCTAAGAGAATGATAGACAAGTTAGTCATCAAACTTAAGTTTTGTGGGTGTAAGGCACGATGGTTGTTTTGATATGGTTTTTCCTCAGACCTCAAAGTCCACACCCTACTACTTTGATGGTGAAACACACTCATGAGCTTGAAAGGATGAAGTATAAGCACTTGTCTAAAGCTGAGAGGAAAGTTGAACTTACAATGAGCAGCTGTCTTATTATCAAGCTGCAAATGCAACATTTGGTGGTGCGTGTTAAAGCTCATAAAATTGTATACGGTTTGAAAGGTTCGTCATCACTTGTTAATGGTACTACAAACTGATTCAAGAACTTCACCACCACGTGGGCATTAACTCTTCAATGGAGATAGCGATGCCAGATGCTCATTACTAGGAATGGAAAAGAGGCAAGAGTTCACAAATACTTTTCTTTTGACTATTACGGTGAGGATGCTAAGCTTGTGTGTTTATTTGTTGCTGCTGAAGTTTGCGACAGTGCAATACAATGCGTTTTTGAGTTGAAATAGTAGATCTTTTGATGCAACATATAAAACAAACATGTATGCTTTCTTGACATTTAAAAATTCCTTATGAATATTTTTTAACGCTTTTTGTAATAAATTTTTGTAATTCATTATCACCTTGTGATTTTTTATCAGGAAACAAGATGGTTTTTTTGTGCCTTTTTCACGCTATAGACAATCACCAAGATCTGCTACTAAGTTGGTTTCACAGGACTTGAAGAAAGAAACAGCGGAAGCTTATGATGGTTACTTAAGCCTTCAAGAAAGCTTTTGGGTTATTGAAGGTGGAGGTTTGCCGTCCTCCTAATATAGTTGGTCACAGATCAAGAAGGAGTCGATAGCAACTAGCTTTGTCTGCCTAGGAGTGTCCTGAGTCAAAGCCCTAGGCTTTGCATGTGCATAACATGCAAGGATCCCAGCCAAGGTAAAAGTTTTTTGAAACTGTTTAAAACCTTTCATGTATCATCTGTGATATTGCATATTCTGTTTAATTTTTTGTTTGTTTTTTTTAAACATTAACATGATTTATCACTTTGTGAAATTGACTTATTTTACCATTTATAGTGTTTCAAGTTTAATGTGAGTACAAGTCATTTATCACTAGTGATACTTACCTTTTGAATAGATACATTATGATAAAATACGGTTTGAATAAAATATCACTAGTGATAAATTTTTATTTTTATTTTTATTTAGATTTTGTCGTTTAAACTATCACTAGTTGATAATTGACTGTTGAATAAATTCCCATGCTAATGGTTTATTTCCTTCATTTTTTTGTTTTGTTTTTTTGTAGATTGTGTCTAGATTTGTATGATGATTACTGATTTTCAATGATACATTTTGATAAGATACGTTATGAATATGATTATTTGGGCCTAGAGGACGTTTGAGGACCAATGGAATATGCGTATGGAATGATTTTAATCTTGTAAATCATAATGGCTTTCAGAAGATGTATCGCATCAGATCATCATGGGTCCCCTGCTTACTTTGGTGATTCTCCATAATGCGGGTTTAAGAGGACGTAATTCTAGTCAGTAGGGAGAGCGAAACGTTCCACGAGTAGTGGAAAGCTTATATTTCAGCGAGAGTTCTGGTGAGCAACACGTGTGTGCAATGTATAGAGCAGATGCTAGTGTAGTGTTTATATGTCTATCTGCAGATTGCGGACGAGTGTCTAGACTCTATCGATAGATAACCACAGCAATGTCACTCTACAGGCACGATCCGAGACGAGTGCGTTAAGACACTCTTGTCTCATTTGGGTGTGCAACTGGGGATGGTGCTTAGCGCTGAGTGCGAATCATGGTCTACGTTTTTCTACAGATAGACTTACACTTGCTGACACCGTTACCTACTGGAAGACATCTGCTAATTTATATACTCCGCACCTTTTTATTCGTGTACAGAAGAGGTTTGTTGCAGGGCTGGTTATGTCAATAACGGGTAAGAGTCTAGATAAGGGATGTACTGTTTGTATTATTTGATGAGGAAAAAATAACCTGTTGGCTGCTATAAGTGATTGACAAAGAAAGTACTTCGGAAGAATGTTAAGGAAGAGATTAATTTGCCTTCAAAAATTCACAGGACATTACATAACATTTTTGAATATCATTTATCACATTTTATATTTTTCAATTTTTTTTACTTTTATTGTTAAAAATATGGTATGAAGTATCACCTGTGATATATGATTTTAATGATATTACTAATTTTTATTTAGTGTTTTTGAAGTATCACAAGTGATATTTTCAGTTTTTATTTATATTTGATTAAATGTTACATGAAGTATCACTTGTGATATAATGATACATTTTTATTATGAATGTACTTTATAACAAAGGAGATGGTTCAGTTTCGTGCTAATAGTCAGCTTTTTGTCGCTCTGGATTTTATGTCGACATATTTTTGTGTATTCAAGAACTCAAAGGGTCTGGTATTCCAATCAGTATAGATTGAGGCGTTGGACCAAGGATTTGATCCCACCTAATTTGAGGAACAAAAAAAACCGTTATGGTGAGAAGAATGAAGCAATTGAGAAGCTTGCAATGAAGGCTTCTATTATACTTGATTCATGTGTACATATGTTAAGGAATAATGAGCCAAAGTTGTCTGTGTTGGTAAACAATATGAAAGCAATAAAGTCTGACCTCGAGGCTGAGTTGCCAAATGTTTCAACCCACAGTTTTCTGATTTGTTAAGAATTTATGGGTGTAAAGAAGCCTGATAAGGTTAAAGTGAAGAATCCAACAGGTGTAAGGCCAAAGGGACGTGAGAAGCATAAGCGTATCAAGAGTGGAAGAGAAATATCAATGAAGAAAAGTATGAAGAAAAGTAATAAAAAAAAGAATGGTTGTTGGTGATTGTGGATCACTGCCTCAAAATAGCGTACATGCTTCCCACGGAAGAATGATGTTGATGTCTTATATCCTGCAATAGTTGTTCCTGGCGGCAGTGATCATGTAGTTGTTGGGCTTCGAGACGGTACTTCTGGAAGTGTTAAGATGTGTTTTGTCACAGTTTGAGTCTGATTTTACTTTCATACAAAAAAGATAAAAAAATTAGTACAGCTCATTCATTTTTCTTTATTCTTATTTTACCTTCTTACGCAAAAGAAATTAGTCATTAGTTTTCAATAAAAAAAATTTGTTTTAAGACATATCAGTTATCACTTGTGATATTATGCTATCAGCAATGCAACAGTTTTTGGTTTTATAGTGATGCTATTTTGATATTATGATATTATGTTATCACCTGTGATATTATGATATTGTGATATTATCACTTGTGATATTATGTTATCACTTGTTGAAATATGAATTAAATCAAATTGCTATAGATTTTAAAGGTAACCATTTGTATCACTGTTCTATTACATCATAATTGCTTAGGATTTTAGTGTTTTGAGTAAGCTCCAAGTGGTGTTTAGGCTTTTTTTTGGTATAGATCCAAGTGGGTAGGACTAGGATGTTTTAGTGGTTTTTAGTATTTTTTTAAAGTTAATGTGTATCACAAGTGATATTATAATTCTTGTTTTTCCTGTGTGTGTTATCACTTTGATTTCTGGTAAATTTTAATCCATCTCAAGTCTTTGGACTAGAATATAGAGTTTTGTAGATTTGTAGATTTGTGTTCTAGTTATCACTTTTGATATAGTGTTAAATGTTAAACAATTGCAAGTCTTGTATTCCTATGTGATATGAAATATTTTTAATCAAGAATCAATGTGACAAAATTCCTACATTAAAGTGGGTTTGTTTGCATAGCGAGTTAGTAAAGAAGTATATTAACCTTCCAAAACATAATACATAAATCGACCTACTAGGCAATGAAGTTTACAACAATAGATCGCATCCTACATAATAGTTTAAATAAAAAAGTACAATTTTTTCATAAACAAGAATTTTCAAGACAAATTATTCTGATTGCTTCCGCTTCACCTGCTCGCAGTCCATTTTTTGAATAATCAACATCTTTTTCTGATGAATGTTTACTTCATGTAGTAATATTTTTGCTGCGATTCTTGATCTCAAGTTTATACCATTTGCATCACGATGGATTCTTTCTTTTTCATGCAGCAAGCTGTTTCCATTGTGCTCAGTTGACTTCATAAAGCTCCATATGCATGATCATATACACATCACAATTTATTTTTTCTTTTGTGTCTTCCATCATTGTCTTATGATTGTTACTTTTTTAGATCCTGTCGAAGGATTTTATCTCAATGTTGTATTTTGATACATCACAGGACCTACCAAACACGCTCCTCTATAGAATTAATAGCTAATTATTATTACAAGACCATCATAGTATTGATGTGATATCTCTTGTGAAATTATTGCATTCAAAGAAACAAAATATCAATTTTTAGGAACAAAAAATTATTACCACAAACTCAACATTGTCTTTATATTTTCCTTCGTATGTTGCATCAGATTCGTTGTTGTCTATTATCACCGATTTTCCTGTTTTGAGGTTGAAAACAATGAGGTAGTAATGGCCGTGAGCAATAATTGGGAAGAATGCCTGTTTCACAAAATATGAAAATCTATAAAATTTTAAAGAAAACAAGAATCTCAACTGAACAAATTAATAAAATATTTTTAATATACAATTCGACGACCTCCCATTTGCATTTTTTCTACGTCGTTTCCACTGAATTAACAGCATTTCGTGTAACCTTTCATACTGGGCCATCTATTTCTTGTCAATTACTGTTTGTTTGTCTTTCCCCCCCCATTATTCCCGGCCACCTGCTTTCATAATTAATAAAAAATTATATAATGCTAGATAATTAAGATTTAAAAGAATACAAATATTTTTTTAAAGAAAATAAAAAATATCCTACCATACATTGCGTAAAAAAGAAATGACGATTTCCATATTCAGTGCATTTTTGAATTTTCCTCTTAATTTTGAGTATAGAAACCTATACGTCGAATCACTGATGTATCACTTTCAAGCCCTGGTGACCAGTGATTGAATATTCATTCTGAACAAAATCAGACCTTCATCGGCATTGAGACTCTTCTCTATGTAAATTATCACAAGAATAAGCATAAGCCTTAGAAACTAAACAATAAAAAAAATGATAAAATATCTAATAGAGATATCTTTATACACTAGTGATTATCTCTAAGTGATATATCAAACAACTATTATCCTCTATCATTACAATTGTTAAATTTAAATGCCAAACAACATTCTATTAGAAAAAATAATGATACTTACATTCCTCTTCTTGTGTTCTGAATACGCTCTTCCCAAAAGCTTCTCATCCTCTTAAGTTCAACAGCTGGTCCACCGTCTGGTTTAACGTATTGATTATTAGTCCCATTTTGCTTTTCTTTTGATTAGAATATCATTTTTCATATGTTGCTTGCACCTAGGTCAAATGTCGGCTGAGAACCTTGGAGTGAATTAACTATGCCGAAAACGGGACTTTCCTGAGAAGATGATCCTATTTGATCCTTTTCTCTTTTTCCTTTTCTTTTTTGTTCTCTTTCTTGCTGTTGAGCGTTCTTTCTTATCTCAGCGTAGAATTCACGCCCTTTTCTTATAATTTCTTCTTCATTCTCTAAAAAACTATCCCAATTTATATCATCTGTTTGATCCTTCTTTTCAGCACTCGTTTGTGTTGGAACAAATAGATGTTCATTTGTAAATAGTTATTCGCCAAATGTTGGGTCACTCAATGGACTCGATTTCTTCATTTTATATTTTTGAATTGTTGCCTTTTATTTGCCTTCCGATCTTCTTTAATGTATCGAGCTTCTTTGGAAAATCCCCTTTTCCTTGTTCATTTTTTTTTTTCATTACATTCAGCTCTCATGAGCTCATCTTCCTGATTGATAAACACTTTTTCATCATTTCTTCATCTTTATATTGCAAGTTGTTTTTTTCCGTTGTGAGTTTTATTTTACTATCTGAACGTTATCTATCTCAACTGAGTCTGTTTTAGTTCCATAACACTTTCATTATCATCTCCAACTGTGAATTATTCATCGTCGTCATCATCAATTCGGTGATGAAGAAGAGTGGTATTCAGGTAAATAGGTTCTTTAAAATCACCTCATCTTGTCCTATCAGTTGAATCAGCCTTTCATCAATTTGAAAGTTGATCAAGTTCTCATGATCTTCTTCTATTTCTGCTATCTAATCAAAATCTTTCTATGCTTATCTATCTAGCAGCTCATAGAGTATCTTGGAAATAATTTTTTTAATAAAAAAGCATTATCACTAATTCATATTTAAATAATAAACTATCCTTATTTTTTATGATTTCCATATAATATCACTAGTAATATTACATGTTAGAGTTAAGTACATTTTTGGTCCTTGTGGTTTGGTGCGTTTTCATTTTTGGTCCAAAATTCAAAAAAGGTTTGGTTTTGTTCCAAAAACATAGTTTCGTTCCAGTTTTAGTCCAATTCCGTAAATTTGTATTAAAATTTTTGTACTAAAAGTGTATTGTATCACTGGTGATTAATAATTATAAAGTAACAAATTCGTTTTTTATAACTCACCTCCTTTTCTTCATTCTCTTCTTTTTCTCCTACATCGTCTAGTATTTCTGCAATTCCCATATAGTAATTTTGAAGTTCGGATATCTCTCTTTTTTTCAACAGCCTTGTGTTCCAGCTTTTGAATGCTGGTACTCTTCTCTTGACTTTGAACGTATCAATTTTTGTATAATGTAGATATGTAAGCTGTTTCATGAAAAATATATCAAATTAATACATTAATAATCAGATGTAAATTGATTTCTTAAATAAAAAATTAAAAAAAAATTAATATTTCTAACTTACCATCAAGAACATCACTGGCCCATAGTAGACAACATCCTTTTTTTTCTTTGTTTTTGACCAATCAACTTTCGACACACTTGCACATTCTATGATGTATGAACACCAGTCAATGTCACTTACATCCATCTCCTTCAAACACTTTCCTCACACTAGTAATTTCAAACATGAGCTTGTTTCCACAACTCCCAAAGTTTTTTGAATCAATGTCAAATGTTATCCTGGAACATAAATTAGTGTTTTTTGAGTCAATGATAAAACAGAAAATCTTTTTATTGTGAGCTTATTGATATTTTTGAACTGATCTTTCCATTCTTCCAAGAATGGATCGTTGTACTCTCTTTGTCCTTCTCTTTCCAATTTCCTTCTTCCCATCGGCAAACCAAGAACTTCTTTCACTGTTTTGGAGTAATGACTATGTCTCCCATTGGACACTCTAACATCATTTTTCTTGTGTTAAGTATGTCAACAACATAGAAAGCCAATTTGGTTGGTATCTCAACTATCGGAAAATCAATTAAGTCTCCAAATCCCATCTCCCTTACCACCCTGATTCCCTTTGCTGAGTTAATCCACGCATTGCTCACATAGTGGTCTCACAGTTGCAACAGTCCTTTCAATACTCTTTAATTAAAATTTTGTTTTCTGAATCTCTTTCATCGTTTCACTTCGTCCTTCAACATCAACTACCTTCTCCTTTCTTTGTTCTTGATTTTTTTTCAGTTTCTCTGTTTTTGTTTCTTACGTCGTTCATTCATCACTCCTTGTTCAACGTCAACTACTTCTTCTTTTCCTTTATCCTCATTTTTTCTTGTTTGTATGATATCTGCCTGCTGTTTTTTTAATCCTTTAGGCTTCTCAGCAAGAGCTTTGTTTCATCACTTCTTGTCCATCTACCAGGAGATTTTTCCTCACGTTTCCTTTTTCCTTTGCTTCTTTTTTTCTGCTTGCTATTGAAGTTACTTTTCAATTGAAGCTATCCAATCTTGGCCAGTTGCTTCTTGAAGGAAATATTTTCTTACATTCCAGAATCTTGGCAGTTGCTTATTTCTTTGTTGATTTAGGCCTATCTTTATTTCAATACCAATTTAACCAAAGTTATTTCTATTGTCATATGACAACACACTATATAACATGTGATATGACATCTGATATCCCAAGTGATATATAACAAATGATGTTATATATACTTTGTTTATGAAATGTGATTAATCCACAAGTGATAACACAAAAATACATCAAGTTATATCCACAATCATATCACAAGTTATTATCATAAGTTATCAACAAGTTAGGACTGGTAACATCATTTTTTATCTAATATGAAGACTTATTAATTTTTTTATCTGCCGTCAGTTTTATACTAAAACTTTAACATCACATATCTTTTTCTTATATATGAATTACAAATATGTACGCTAAATCATACTAACAATCCTATTCTATCCTAATTAATAACCGGTCGCTAAACCATATTAACATTCATATTCTATCTTCATTAATAACCGTCTGTTAAAGATTATTAACATGCATATTTTACCCCCATTAAACACACAAATCAGGAAAAATTATCTCTTGTTTTTAATAAACTTAACTTCTAATCTCTTATTTGTGTAGATATATATTTATTTGTTGAACACCAATATGTCTTTCATTTCATAGTATCTCCATAAAGTAAAATAAAATGACCTAAAAATTATTATTAATACAATAAAAAAATCTAAAACAAATAAAGTGAATAAAAACATAAAAAAACTTAATTTAATAACATCTGAATCTATATAAATATAGACATAAACTCAGAAAATAAAAAATGATAGATAACAAAAAGGTCTTAACTTTCAAAGGATCTCAATAGTTCTTCTTTAATCTTTATCCGAGATGTATCCGCATGTTTAGATGTTGATGGTTCCATTTTTTGTTTAGATTGACATAGCCCTAGGTTTGTTAAATGT
Organism: Tanacetum coccineum; assembly: GCA_026074375.1. Classification (NCBI taxonomy): domain Eukaryota; kingdom Viridiplantae; phylum Streptophyta; class Magnoliopsida; order Asterales; family Asteraceae; genus Tanacetum; species Tanacetum coccineum. Next base: position 43,303 of record BQNB010026815.1, on the reverse strand, counting down.
GTTTTTGCATATTAAGCTCTTAGAGAGAGAGTGTGTGTGTTTGGAAATGTGTTTTTGAAATGCCTTTTTTAGAGTGGTTGGTGGTTTGATGAAATCTGTAAATTTTAATTACATTTATGGTCCTTGCATTTTTTAGATTTTGGCTTTGTTATTTTATAGATGCTTACGTGTTGATAATCTAATATTATACGTTTGATATCACTGGTGATATCAGAAATTATATCAAAAGTTATTTATATTTTACTTTTTATATCACTGGTGATATCACACGTGATATCTATCATATGCTTATCATTTTCAATTTTTGTCATTCATAAATCATTACATGGAAACCAATATTGCCAAAGGTTAGTTTAGATTATAATTTCGCTTAATTAGTTAGTGTTTAAGTTGTTTTGAATGCATTAAATTAGTGTGTATCACATTTTTATATCTCATAGCCATAATCTGTTCTATTAGTATAGAATCCATTTGTTAGTGTTTAAGTTGTTTTGAATGCATTAATGCGACACACCAACAACATCATTTGGGACACACTTAAAAACTCAGGTTAAAGTTACTAACTGTGTTCTTGCTTTAAAAGCTGTTAATCCTCCAGCTATTAATTTGGGATCTTCAAGCAAACACAGGAGGTCGAAGTTAACTCTAACTGTATCACTTGTGATATAACTATGTAATCTTCCTGTATAAGAGTTAAGTATATTTTTGGTCCTTGTGTTTGTGCGATTTCACTTATTGTCCAAATTTCAAAATGAAATCTGCTACAAACCACAAGGACCAAAAATGTACTTAACTCCTGTTATAAATAAGTCTCTAGTAAAATTTAATATATTGTCTTATTTATATCAAGGGAATATCACTTGTGATAAATCATTTAAATTATCAAATTTTGACATCTGTTCTGTTCCAATTCTAATTCAGAAACACCACACAAAAAAACCAAAGCAGTAAGTCGAAATTACTTTTCATAATATAAGCATTAAATTCAAAACTACCAACTGTTTCATACCATGAAGCGTTTTAAGTAAGCAGGACAAATCTAAGTTGAAATTTTTTTAAGTGATATCATCACATGACCACATAAACAGATCATCAGAATAAAATACTTAAATTTTATTTTTTTCCTCTATCTTTCTGTTGATTGCATTTTCAACCATCTTTTTAACATTTTCTTCATCTTTGTTGTCTTCTGAAAACTTCTTTGCATATCCTGACATCAATCCTCTTTTTGTGTTCATTTCAATGGTAAATCAGCAATCTTATAATATATCTCATCCTCAATGCTTGGCATTTAGATCTCATAATCTCTGTTGTTTTCTTGAATGATATCAGTTTTCCAATTCGTTGCTGATTCTCCTTGATGCAGTTCCATGTGCATCATCATGTATAAGCCACTGTCAGTCTTGTTTTTCTCGGTTTTCCACTTCATTTTCAAGACTTTGGCAGGTTTATCTTTGAAGTTGCTCACACATGGATGTTGAATGTTTCAGCAAGTATTCGAGGAACAACACTTTCGGCTAAAATTAAGAAATAAAAACACTTATAACAAATATAATCTCCTGTGATATTATTCCTAATATTAATAAACAATGTTCAGTATGTATCAGAAATGCTTACCAACTGAAACTAAGACCTCTTTGTACTTATTGTAGTCGTCCATGTTTTTCATTGTCCAATATTACTTGCATTAGCTTTCAAAAGGTTGAAACTATTACATAAATTAGACGGCAACAACACTTTGGGAAAATTCTAGCTCTACGTCTTTCATCTTCCTCTTTGATCTGAAGCAATTCATTTGATTTTTTGATCACATTTCGAAGACTCGTATTGCATTGCTTGATCCCTTGTCTTCATTCAACAACTGTTTTTTATTTGTTTTTATCACAATAGAAAAAAGCAAAAAATGGTTTAAATTATTTGTTAATTTAGTTATATTAACTTTGATTTATTTTTCTATTATTTGCTAAGATTGAAACAAACTTACCACTGCATCAGTAGGAAAGTAACGCCTCCTCAAATCCTTTCCATCAGTTCTGATCCTTTCCTCATAATTCAACACCGTAACGAAAGTGTCAATTATCTGTTTCTCTACTCAATCAGGTGCAGTTACTGCATAGCTTTCTGTGGGCTATTGTTCCTTTTCCATCATCAAACACAACTTCACTGCAAAAAAAAATCAGAAATTATTATGTGTTAGATTTTTTCTGATATTGGCTATCATTCTGTTCTATTATTAATATAATATGTGTGGTAGATAACGTATATGGTAAGAAAAATGAGTAAATAGTAAGCTTTTTTACCTGATGTCTCCTTGCATGCAAAATACACTTCTCGCACAAAGGATTTCATCTTCATCTAATTTATCTTGTGTATTTGACCATCTTATTCATAATGTGATTTCAAGTACTACTATGTTTTGTTATCCTCTTTCCTTAGGTTTTCTGTACTTTTCTTGCCCTTTTTCAAAATTTTTTTGTTGCACTTTTGGCTTTCAAAACTTTTGGGAACTGTTGTTAGCCTCTAGACATCTACACCTATAATATTTTTCAAGTTAGATAAGATATGATTGCTATAATAAATAAATGTTTCAGCTTAGTATTTTTTTTAGCCTTTTTCAGCATCGTTCAGATTATTTATTTTTCTTCTTGTTTTGAAGGAGATGTTTCATTACTCTGCATCTTTCTGCATTTATCTTCAACTTGCCTCTGCAGCTGCTTGAAATTCAGCTTTTCCTTCGTCTCCTCTGCAGCTTTTTGCATTTCAGCTTTTTTCTTTTCAGCGGCTTCTTTTTTAGCTTTTTCCTTTTTTTCTTTTTTTGCAGCCTGTTTATTCTTCTTTGCAGCTTCTATCTTTTCCCTTTCAGCTTTTTTTGCAGCTTCTTTTCTGCTTTTTCTTTTGCTTCTTTTGCATTTTTTTCAGCAGCTTGTTTTGCTTGATTTGTCAGCACTACTTTCTTGTTTTGTGCTGCTAACTTTTCCAGCTTCTTCTTCTTATTGTTTGCTTCGTTTGGCTTCTTTTTCTTCTGCATCTTCTATCGTCCATCAATCATCATTCGCATGACCAACATCATCTTCATCATTACAATGACCAGCATAACCTACATCATCATTACCATTCCCATGTCGGGCGCCACTTGTTCCTGGTTTTCATCTCTATTTAAACCTGTGGTGAACTCTTCCTTGAACATTTAACAAATAATCAACGTTTCATCTCATAGAACAATTTTATGCATTATACCATATTTTCTTTCAACTATTTTTTAAGCTCTCTCCTATCTTTTTAATACACTTATCAACTTTGCTTCTATCCGTCCTCATAGATAAAGCTTCATTTAAATTAAAAAAAACAAATAAAGCATTTATTTATTTTTTTTTTTTTTATTTTTTTAGAAAAAAAAATTCTTTTTTTAACTATGATATATCATCCTAGTAGTATCTTTATACATTATCATTGTGATATTTCAAGTAACTTAACTCTTAATTTTTTACAAGTAACTAACCTGTACATATTATCACTTGTGATATTTCAAGTAACTGACTTTTGTAAATATATTTTTTTTAACTAACTGACCTCTTTCAATTTTCATTTCTCAACCTCTAATTCATTCTCAGTTTCTTCAATTTCTTCTATAACATCCACCAATCCAAACTTTCCCTTGACTCATCTCAAACATTTCTCTATCAGTTGCATCCCTGCTGGTCCAGTTCTTATTGCCGGCCATTTTCGTGTTAATCGTCACCTTACCAACACATTTAGATAATTCAAGTAAATGAGTTTGTTATTAAATTCAAACACAAAATGAATTAAAATATGTTTCATATTTCTTTTATTTTTAATGTGGATATTAAAAGTAAGTTTAACCTTACCATTAACACTGTATTTGTACCATAGTACCAGTTTTGTAATGTCCTTCATCCCAGCCAATCGATGCTTGTTTTTATATGATTCCCAATAAAACTGCACCAATCGAAATCAGCTGATATATCAGGTGATTTTATGTTTCTTTATGACATAGATTTCAGCCTGAGGGTATTTAACGCAGTTGATCTATGCAGTTTGCAATAGCATCAAGCAGTTGATTTGAACATAAAATCAATATTGTTGTTCTTTGAATTAGCTTCGATAAATCTGTTGTTGTTGGATACTTCTTACCCTCAAACTGTTTCTTAAAAGCAGTTAAGAATTCATCGTTGAAGTCTCTTGGAGAGTCAGACTCGAGTTTTTTTCCCCATTGGGATACCCAACACTTCCCAAATTTTTTTTGGTGTAATCTTGATTTTGGATCCAGTTGGCAATGAAACTTCCATTTTTCTGTATTCAAGTTCTTGAGTACAAAATATGGTAACTTGTCGGGTATCTTTTGAAATGGGAAATCCAACATAGATACAAAGCCCATCTCTCTTATCTTGCCTTTCCTTTTGGGCGATAAATATTCTGTTGCATCGTATAGTGGTAGAACAGTCGTTCTTGCCCTTAATGATTTGAATTTCGACTAAAAGTTTTTGTTATCTAGCCTTCTTCATCATGTTGCTCTTCTACAACAAAATCCCAATCGTCATCTTCTACCTCTTTTCTTTTAGTTTAACATCTTCTCTTCACATGTTCTTCTTTTTTTGCTTTTTCATCCCTCTTCCTTTTGTTGACTTGTTCTTTTTCCTTCTTCTCTGGACTTGTTGCTTTTTTGCAGATTGTCTTGTTCTTTGTCCCGGAGATTCTATTTCTGTTCCATTGTACTTTTTTTTTTTTTCCACCCGCATCGCTTTTTTTTCTTACCTCTAGCAACTTTTGTCTCAGAATTCTGTTCCAATTTTCCTTATCTTAACTGCTTTTGCTTCTGGTTTTTTGTAGAATCAATTTGTAACTTGTGATAAGATTCTTGTAATTTGAAACATTCATTGTTTCTGTTTTGTTGGTGTTGCGGAAGATTTCTCACTGTGTGTGTGTTTTTGTAAGATGTAATCCCTCTTGCTGCATTGGCTTTTTCCTTCTTGTCAGGTGGACCTTCAAGTTGTTGTTTCTTTAACGGCGATGGTGTTTCTTTTGTTTATGTACTTCTTCAATGTCTTCAATTTTTTTGCAATATATTTTTTTTTTCTTTTTTGTGTTCTTCATATAATCAATTTAGTATCAAATCTTTGTTTTTTGGCATAAATAAAATTTTATGTTAGTTTATTAATAGATCACTTTTTATCTATATATCTTATGTGAATCAACAACTGAGTATGCATGCTTCATACAGTTTATAACATTCAATCCCTTCTGTCATGTCAAATATGATATCATGCATAGTCAGAACAAGTATGCTACGTTACACCTTATCAATTGTGATATCATTGATATATTGCAAGCTGAACAAAAGATATGCCATCAATTGATATTGCAAGAAAGCATAACAATTATGCTACATTCAGTTATTCAAATGTGATGTCAATAGTGTATTGCAAGCAAGCAAAACATATATGACCATCAAAATTTGATAGGTCAAGTAAGCTTACTAGTATGCTGCAGTATATATTATATTATATCTAAGATCTGCAGAGTATGAAGAAGTAAACATGTATTTTCCACATAAAAACAGATTTATCACAGTATATATTTCAAATACAGACGCTCATATATTAAAATGTACCTTTTCTTTTATCAATCTCTGTAGAGGGTTGCAAAAAATTGTTTATGTTACCACTTCAGTTACAAGTTCATTTGTATATTTACATCATGTATTAAATTATAATGTTTAAAAGCTTTATTAGGAGAGACTAACCGGAGATAGCTTCTATCGTATCCTGATGCTTATAAATATCCTCGTCTACATTTTTTCAAAAGCAAATATTTTGTTCATGTTAAAAAAAATACAGAGCATCACTGCATGATATACTAACAATAGAACAATCAATTAAACTACTTAAATCACTGTATAAGTACTTATTGCTGCTATTATATAAGTCCCGCTTTTTTTAAAAACTATATCACAAGAACCAAAAGCCACACTATACAACTTGACTTAACTTCTTACTCTGTGCAAATAGGGCAATAAGAAGACTGACTCCCCAATTAAGCGTCCAGCTTCGAGGACAAAACTACATAACAATATCTTAATCATCACAAATACTCTAAGTAATATATAATCTCATAAATTCATCAATATGGCTACATATCAAATAATTACATAAATAGCACAAAATCATCCCAACATACAAAAGGATTTGTCTATGACTGCAATACAATGTTTTTTTTTTAGATAATAACATTATTATGAAATTGGTAACGTTTAAAGAGATTTTTTTTTTAAATTAACGTTGATTAACTTCTATTACACCCAGATCCTTATAAATATCACCACCTACATTTTTTCAAAAAGCAAAAATCTTATGTTTCATGTAAAACAAAAACTACAGAACATAACTGCAGATATACTAGTCTATGATTTAAATTTACTAAATCACTGTGATAAAACTGCTATCAATACTATTATCTAACTACTGCCTTCTTAAATAGCTTTATCACTGATGATAAACTTCATATCAATCACTAAATTATGCTAAATCCAGAACATGCAAACTCTAATCTCTTATTTAAACATAATCCATCATTAATGCTAAGATAATAAATAAGTTACCCATAAATAAGCATAAATCATCCAAACATCTCAATAATTCGTCAAAAATCACTAAAATTAATCAAAAATCATCTTATAGAACAATATAAAAAATAAGCACAAAATCACCGAATATCAAAGAAATAAGCATAAAAACAGAAAAAAACTATTTAAATCGCATCTAAAATTCAGAAATAAGCATAAAATGACACTAGAAAGTTAAATAAATTAAAAATAAAGCATTATAAAAACCGTACCATCTTCCATATTTTCTTCCGGTTGTTTTTCCGGCGTTGATGTATCTCCAAGATCAGACTCTGTGTTCTTCGATTGCTTCATTTTGTGTTTTTTTATTATTAAGTCCTTTTTAATGGCGTTGTTTGTTGAATTTTAATTAATGGTTTCAGAGAGAAAATTTGGGGTTTTTGATTGATGAGAGAGAAAGTATTTTGAGTTATGATGGGTTATCGGAAGGTAGGTGGTTATTTTTCAATATTTACATTTTTAGTCCCTGTGTGATGTTTCAAAATTTGGCAATATTGGCCCCTCCGTGTTTTTTTATCATTTGATCATGTCGTGTGTGACATCACGGCTGAGGGTTGTCCCTCATTTGTGAGAGAAAAGTAGTTCTAAAATAACTCACTCTTAGTTCTTTGCTCGGTCTTTTCTTGTAAATAACCTTCATTTTATTTATTTGTTTTACCTTTGTAAAAAAATTGTTTTAATTTTAATAGAAACCTAAAAGAAAATGTTTAATAATCCTATTAAGCAATCGATCTGGATCCATAACATAACATAACCCCTCTCCTGAGTCAGTCAGTCAGTCAGTAGTTATTACTTATGCAGTAGTCTGGATCCGTTATTTAGTTAGTTAGGTAAATACAGCAACCAACCACTTAAGATGGTGAGATGGTCTGGTGGTCTTCTCAGATGTTTACTTCTTCTTGTTGCTATTGCTTTCATTTATACTCAGGTTTTTTTTCCTTTTCTTTTCTTGCAATCCCAAACACCCCCGTATCATGGCCATTTGTTGGAACATCATTGCTTACTGTATTATTCTGTCTTTATTATATTTAACATCAGGTGAGGCTGTTTACGGCACAGTCTCAATATGCTGACAAAATTGCTGCTGCGGTAACTACTATTTATTTACTAGTTTTCAATTCAATTTCACATGTTGAACAGTAGTTGAACTTTCATTCACTCGCGCTTCCTATTGACATTCTAACTCCACTTATTGGTTTGTCTTCCCCTGTCTCAGAGCCACTGACAGCGATACTTAAAGTTTATTGTCCTTACTTCTATTTAACAATTATTCAGTGCGTATGCTTGTATTACAATTTACAGTCTTATGTAGGTGGGCGTGATAGGAGTTAGGGTTTGTTAATTTGGCATTCCTAAAAGCATCAATTCACGATGATATAGACAAAGGAGGAAGTGATACTGACAAAATTAGTTTATTGCTGTTTTTACAAACGTTATATAACCCAATAATAATGGCTGTTTTAAAGTAGTTGATCCAAACTTTTCGGTGGGTTACTAGTCTAACCCTCGGATAGATTATAGTCTAAATTCATTAGGGATGTAATGATTGGTAATATTAATGCATCATGCTAGTTTGGATCAGGCTGTAGCATAGCAATATTTCTCAAGTTACCTTTTTGGTAGTAATGAATCATTTTCCGTTGTTTGACTAGGCTGTTTGAAGTGCAACGGCATAAGTAGTACCTTGTCTCAAAAAACAGTTAAAGTGTCCACTTATCTTTGGAATACTGAGTGGACCGTTTTACTAACATTTATTAGTTAGTAATGAAATGTTGTTCTAGAGATAGTGTTGGGGAAGTTGAAGATGTCTCATGTTACACAATTAGAACCAACAAATTTGCATTAATGTTAATATTATTGTGAGACTTTCTCAAAAGAAAAACCTTGTTAAGTGGATTCCCTTTTTGCAACGAAGTGAGTACTTTATTAGTAACTAGCATGGTACCCGGTACCCTGTAATTAAAGTTTTTGCAAACTATGTCTTTTTATTATACATTTTTCGTGACAATACATTTACGGATGGTGAGCCTTTTAGGTTGGAACGACTTAAAACAACACCAAACTATTTTGTATAAAAACAGGCAGTAAAAGAGTGTAACTACTCATGTTCTTTAAACACGTGTATCAATGAAAATTAAGACCAAATATTTTACAAATCTATTTAATCATGTTTAATATTGTCTTTTGGCACTACTTATTTATAGAATACATGGAAAATTATACCATTGAATCCTGATTGTTTTATTCCGCATATAACCCCAAAGTTTGAGATATAATAGCTTTTGATGTCCGAATCTCATTAGACCGGTAACTCGAATTCTGCTAAAGTGAAGGTCGTCCAATTAGTTTTGGTTGCAATGTGCCAATATTTCATATAAGGCCTCGTGAAGATGAAAATTTTAACAAGCTGTACAATTCTTTTTATTTTTACGCTTTTCTTGTCTTAACCAAGTTATAAATTTAGCCCGTTCTTTACAAAATATAAATCCAACCTAAGAGAACCCAATTCATATGTATACTTGAAAGTTGAAAATATAAAATTTTTACTTTAGCCAAATGGATAATATGCAATGAATTGTACCATATAAGCTCTACGCCATTTCATATAAAAATATACTCTATGATCATTGCAATTGTACATATAAGACTCATACTGCCATTTCTCATATGTAAAAATCATACATCTTATGATATTCATAGTGATTAAATTTTAGGTGACACTAACTCAGGAATTAATATATAAGTAAAACGGAGTGTTCTACAGTTTAAGTAATCCCATAATATATATATATCTACTAATTATATATAGAGGGATGACAAAATTAAGCACAAGCAAATTATTAAATTAGCCTTAAAACTTATTTACATTATTTAGATTTTAGACAATAATATAAAATGACTATGATGCACTTTCTAAGCAAACTCACTAATTCATCAATTTGCCATTATTCATTTCCTTAATTTTCTTTATTAATATATGGAAATAAACACACAAAATAATAGGCTAAATTAAAAAAAAAATGAATTGTGGGAAAAACTACAACTATAAAAATAAATTACTCAATTATTTCTCTACAGGTTAAATATTGTGATAAGTTAAGGGTATTTTAGTAATTTTCTTGTACTGAATTTTTCAAGAATATCATCTCTCCAATACTATTACTTAAAGCTATTTCAACCGAGAATTTTCACCATTTGTAAAGTTATCGTCATTTAAAGTGTGCAACCGAGAAAATTGGTCGCCGAAAATGTACTATTGGAAGACATTTACTCGCAAGAAATTTAGGTACATGGGTACCCGCCGTCACAACGCTCGCGTACCCGGCTAGTTTCGATAATAATCAATGGCATATTTTGAAATTTTAATGTTTTGAATTTTCAACAATTCAACATGGGGTTCATGCTTTATATGTAGTGTAGATATAGATGATGCAAAGTTTATCTTTAGATATTTTATTATCCCTTTGGTTGTTTGTAATTTATATCATCTCTTACCTTTGTAAAGAATTCCTGCATAAAAGTTTAATGAACTACTTATGATAATAGGTAGAAGGTGAAAATTATTGCACGAGCCAGATGCGGTTATTGATTGATCAAGTAAGTATGCAGAAGGAGATGGTTGTGGGTTTGGAAGGTAAGGTATCTCTGTTGATGCAATTATGGTGTTGATTAATATTCTGTTTAATATAGCTGTTTTCAGACGTTCTTATTTTTTTTTATTTTTTTTTCTAGACTTGGGCATATGGTAATACATAGTGTTCGATTGAAAGATAAAGATTTTAAGGTTGCATCAGATTTCTTATCAAATGCATTCTTGCTGGTTATCAAATGATATCGACAAATGTACACCCTTCAGGAATAGGGGAGTGATTATTATGTCTAGGGTCACATAATTTATAAACTATTTTGTTGGTCCACTTCCGTAGTTTTTTTTAATCAGCTGATTGGGACCTAAGACATTTGCATGGCTTTCCGGTTGAAGTGGTAACACTTGTTATTGTAACGTTTTATTACATCTGATGAGTTGTTTTAATTGCATTTCTTTTATTCTTTTTTTATCAAGAAAGAAAGAGAATTCATACCCAGCCTTCTGTGTCTGTTACTGCTATTCCAGAAAAAGTGAAACGCCAAGCAGAGGAGTGTGAACAATTGAGGACACTTGTTCAAAATCTTGAAAGTAAGTTTGTACTTTTACCATTAACTGTATCTTCTTGCGATGCATTTTTTTTTTCTTTTCATTTTTATGGTTTCTGAAGGCAGATCACTATGGGTTTGGAATGGAGATGGGTCTTTAAACCCTCCACCCTGATGGGTTTAAAATATGCCTAGGTTTGTGAGTTTGATTATCCTCATTTGTACTGGGAATGGAACATTTGTACTGGGAATGAATGTTAATATGTCATTTCTCCATTCCATTACCCTCATTTGTACTGGGAATGAAAGTCATTTCTCCATTCCATTACTCTCAAACCACACGCCCCTTATTTGGTTCTCACACAATGCATCATTCTTCATTTCTATGGTAATATGTACACACGGAATAGATACTAAATATAGGCAGTCATCACTACTTTCATGCATATAACTGTAAAACATTAGAAAAAAGTGACTGATTCCAATAAAGCTGACCTTCATCTTATTATTTTTGTAGGGAAAGGTGTAAAAAGCTTGTTTCAACAAGTTCAGGTTGGCGACAAATTAATAAAAAAAAAAATTCTTTTTCCATTTTAAAGCACGACTCCCACAAGGTGAACACACCCTTTCACTTCATTTCTAGGTTCCAGTGGCAGCTGTTGTTATTATGGCTTGCAACCGCGCTGACTATCTGGACAGGACCATTAAATCTATCTTTAAGTATGCTGTTCTACTTACTGAATGTTCTGTTTTTTTTATCGCAAGTCATGTGAGTGACTGTTAACTAATTACGGCCCAACTCCATATGATTCCAGATATCATGGTTCTGTTGCTTCCAAGTTTCCAGTATTTGTATCCCAGGTATGCTGTGGCCATCACTTGTGATTTTATTATGAAGAGCCTTTTGTGTTTATGATTATTGCTAATACAGTGGCTAAATTATGCATCTCTATCTCCCTCTAAATGCTAATGTTTCCAGGATGGGTCAAATTCAGATGTTAGAACAAAAGCTTTGAGTTACGATCAGTTGACCTACATGCAGGTAAATAAATGTTCGCCGCTGTTTTGCTGTTTAACTGATAATATATGCTATATTTACTAGAATGTTTTTCAACTCGCCACTTGTTTTTCCTTTGCAATTATTTTTTATTTATTTTGTATTTTAGAATGGCAAGTTTTTCACAACATATACCACCTATCTCACAATACATCTCATAAATGCCTCCAGTGAGGCTTGAACCAACAACCTCACATACCACTAGACCAAAGGCCTTGGGTTCCTTTGCAATTAACTAATAAAGAAGGTAACTACTAATCACTCAAGGGTGGCCTAGTGGCAAAGGGAGTTGTGGCTATCACTCTAAAAGTGTGAGGTCTTAAGTTCAATTCCTGCTAGGTGCAAACAACCTTGAAGTGGCAACGCCAACCTCCTGAAAAAAGGAGGGCTTTACCTGGTTTGAGTCTGTGTGGCGGTGGGTTCAAACCCCGTGGATTAGTCGGCCAAAAGGTCGGAAACCATGGTCACCCAAAAAGAAGGTAACTACTAGTTACTGGTTACTAACTACCATCCAACTGATTTTGGATCTACCCTAACTAACTTTTCATAAACTTAATTCGGATAAGATAGACTCCAAAGCTGTTGCAAGTGTGCTTAATGATTTACTATACTTGTGATTTTGTGAATATGTGATTGCTACTGTAAGTTAACCAAAATTCTTACGAAGTCAGATAATTTAGTATGAGTCTAACCATAGTCACATGGAATGAGGATCGTTCTGGTATGCAGTTGAGGATCGGGTTCGTGGTTCGCTAGGTAACTAGAATTCGGTTCGATGGGGGGTAGGTTCATTTGGGATCGCTCAGATACGATGTACCCAGTTTTTAATATATTCCTGAGGGTTATAAAAAATCCTATCGTTTATAATATGAAATTTAAACGGCAATTTTTTTCTCACATCCTATACCACCTATCTCACAATATATCTCACAAATGCCTCCACCGAGGCTTGAACCCACAACCTCTAGGTTGGTGGGGAACTCACATACCACTAGACCAAAGGCCTTGTGGTATGAAAATAGTTTAATACTTATCAAATTTCCATAAGTCATAACAAATTATCAATTACATATTAAAGTTTCTGATGTTTTTAAGTCAAATGTTGATGTTCAAAGAAATCACATCACAAGTGGAAAATCCAGGTTCGGATGGTCGGTTTTCCTGATCCCGAACGCGCGAACTGAATCGCAATTCTTGGCCTCTCTAGCAAATTATGTGACTATGAGTCTAACTTCAATTTGTTGCAGCACTTGGATTTTGAACCTGTGCATACTGAAAGGCCTGGGGAGTTAATTGCATATTTCAAGATTGCACGTAAGAGATACATTACACTCCCATTAGAGTAATTTTGTTGCGAACAAACTTTATTTTCATTTGTTAACTTTTACATTTGACTAGGGCTTATTTTCATTTCGAATAAACTTTTTTCATTCATCAACTCCTATATTTTCAGGTCATTACAAGTGGGCACTAGATCAATTGTTTTATAAACATAATTTTAACCGGGTCATCATACTTGAAGGTAAAAATACACTACTTTTTATCACCTATCGCCTGTGTTTAAAAAAGCGCGCCCGAGGCGCGCCTGAGGCAGATGCACTACCCCATTGCATCGGACACCCTGATGCATTGCGTTTATGGGATGCGTGGTGAGGCGCACGCATCAGGCGCACGCATCAGCTAATGCGTGCATCGGTGCTTTCTTGCGCATCATGTACTTGGGACTTCTTAAGTAAAATTGGTCTTACTAATGTGTATTGGTAAGACCAATTTTACTTTAGAAGTCCCAAAGCTTTCCATGGATGCTTTTGATTTGCTTTTAATTATTCAAAAATGGTAACAGTTCTGATCCTTTTGGTGATATTTATGTATTTTAGCCAGTGGAATTGTTAACTATGAAAATCCATGATATCTTTTGATCGTAAATTTGGTATCATATGTGGTATTATTATATTTGTGCATTATATATAATTTACAAGTATTTTTTTATAAAAATGTCCGCGTACGTGATGCGCGCGCTTTCGCCTCGGCGCCTCGCGCCTCGGCTTTTTGACCCTTATCGCCTCGGCGCGCATCGCGCTTTTTAAAACCCAGCCTATCGCTTGTTTAAATTGTTATGAGATTCTTAAAATCTTGATTGGATGCAGATGATATGGAGATCTCTCCTGACTTCTTTGATTATTTTGAGGCTGGAGCAGACCTCCTTGACAAAGATAAGTAAGTCTTTGTCATGAACTTAATGATATACCTTGTCTTTCATTCCTTTGAAATTTCTTTTGCAGTATTAGGAACTTGTTTTTGTTTAAACCATTATAGGTCCATCATGGCTATCTCCTCATGGAATGATAATGGGCAAAAACAATTTGTACATGATCCTTGTAAGTCTGTAACTTCACTTGCGTATTTTACAAGGTTTTCTTAATGATAGTGCATACCTTGTCTGAAAATATTGAATCCACCGTCAGCCTAAACTCTATAGTGATTAGCACTGAAGAGCCTGTCTTCAATCTGATAGGTCTATAGTATCATTAATCGTTTTTAATTATGTGTCCCATGTTTCTAAAAAACTCTTGTTGCTTGCTAACATAAGTTTTGGATCAACTCTTTCTCATCTCTGTTTGTATTTCGGTAAACCTTGCAGATACATTATATCGTTCTGATTTTTTTCCTGGTCTTGGATGGATGCTATCTAAGCCTACATGGGATGAGCTATCTCCAAAGTGGCCAAAAGCATATCCTTTTATGTGTCTAGCAGTTTCTAATATTCGTTTAGTTCAAGAAAATTTTCTTTGACTTCACATCACTTACTGGGATGATTGGCTAAGATTACAAGAAAATCACGGAGGGAGGCAGTTTATTCGTCCAGAAGTGTGCAGGACGTACAACTTTGGTGAGCATGTAGGTGTTCCATCTTGACTTCTTTATGTCCTTAACTCGTTATATTGACTTATATGGACAACATCACTTGACCACTACCATGTGCAGACCTACATAGAAGCTAGGGTATGCAAGTGCATACCTTGAAAAAGAATTTTGTGGCGTCTTAAATTATAAACTATAGCTGTTATGGTAGCGCATATCCTGGCTTAAATTCTGTAATTTGACGATCACCAAAGCAATTTGTATATAAGATGTCCCCAACCTAGGAAGAAATCTTCCTGTTCACTGCACTTGTTTATGTTATTTCTGTTTTCTTGTTTTTTTATAACATGTTGATTTTCTTTTTCCAGGGTTCTAGTTTGGGCCAGTTCTTTGATCAATACCTTAAACCTATAAGGCTGAATGACCTCCCGGTATGTCAAAGTTTGTAGCATATATTCAGGTTGTTGCTGCTGGTACCTGTATTAATTACTGTTTGTTTTCTGTAATAGATTGATTGGAAATCGATGAACTTGACCTACTTGATTAAGGTATGAATTTCATCATTGAGTTCATTCAATAAAGTATTAGTACAAGAGACTTGACTAACGTGAATGCTTACTTTTTACCTTTTAGGATGAATTTGTGAAGCATTTTGCAGGCTTGGTGAAAAGTGCAAATCCTCTATATGGAACAGATCTTGTTCTGAAATTAGATAACATAAATGGAGATGTACGTATACAATATAGAGATCAACAACATTTTGAAGAGATTGCTGGGCTGTTTGGCATTTTTGAAGAATGGAAGGTATCACCAACTAGGAATTTTCTAAAAGTTGAAACTTGGTGAAATCTTTTTTCTTAAGGCCCACTCAAACCTTTTACATGAAAATCATAACTTACCAGGGACGGAACCTGGGGGGTCCCGTGGGGTCACGAGAAACCAATGGATTTTTTCGATGTAGTGTTAATTTTTGAAAAGAAATCGATTTTTCATAAATGCGTCTCAAATGCACCCAGTCCATCAAAATGTATCTCTAGTGTTACGGTTTAAAATTTTGTTTTTCTGCACCCGGTCATATTTGGTCCCTTAGATTACTATACATATTATTTCTTAAACTTGCAAATAAGCTGTTAAGCTAACCGTATGCTCACTTATATTATCCAGGATGGTATACCAAGAACTGCATATAAGGGAGTAGTTGTTTTCCGTTACAAAACCAAAAGGCGAATATACTTGGTTGGGCCAGATTCCTTGGAACAGCTTGGGATCCAAAACGATTGATGACCAATGAAGTAAGTGCTCACATCTTCCTTTTTCTAGAATTGTTTTTAGAGATAGTTAGAATGTCAAATCCACAAACTTTTTACTAGGATAGCAACAATCAAAGATTTTGCATAAAAAAATGGTCTAATGTTTTAAGAAATAAGGCGATGGGGAACGAAAATACAAGAAAAGAACCTTCTAGCATATTAAGATTAGTATTAGATTTGGTTTAGGATTTATCTCTATATTTATGCATTATCTTTTAATCTATTAGGAATATTTAGCATTATCTTTTAATCGATTAGGAATATTTAGGATTTATCCAAAAATTTTCCTAGTTATAGTTGTTTTAGGATTCTTAGGTCTATATAAACCAAATTCCAGCATATTGTAATTCAATTCAATCAATATTATTCAGATTTCTTTTATACGTGCTTTCACGTTTTTAGCTTCTGTTCCTACGTGAACGAGAAACCAACCTAGGTTTCTTGGCATTTGCCATTAACCTGTTTACAACGTGATTGTAAACCAAAAGCCTTCCGCTGTCCTACATCAGGTGGTAATCAGAGCAGGTCTACCCTGAGTGATAACCCTTGGTTCCATCATATTCAATTCATCGAATTCGAACCATCAAGTTCCGGTAAGTTATCGTATTAGGTTTCTCCTAATTCTAACTCCAGATCATCTATCCTTGTATTCTATTTTCTCAAATTTTTTTACTGTTCATCGTTACTATTCATTCGTACTGTTCATCGGTTCGTACTGTTGATGAAAAAAAAGTTTCTTTTTTTAAGTGACCATGACCGATAAAACCACACTTTTGCAAGCCCTACAAGCGATTCAACAACTGCAACAACAATCACAGCTACTATCACAACAACTGCAGCACCAATCACAACTACTGCAACAACATTCACAACAACAGATTAAACAAAAGGCTCGAATCTTGGATGCCGTAGAAAATCTAAACTTTCGAGTGAGGAAAAAAATCATCTTTTACATAAGAAAAAAGTAATTGGGTTTCCAACACATTGGTCGTGTGCTTCCCCTCTTCACAATTCCTTCGACACGCATGATCTCATTAGAGTTGTTCTAACTTATTATCTAGATGAAGATGATCAAGATGCACAACATCAGACAATCCAAGGCAATCCAAGACGATAACCCAACTATCACCGAACTAATACACGTTGAGTATTCACTCGATGATATCTCTAAAACAGAGACACCCATAGTGATAGAAGAAGATGAAACGCTAATGGTTGAAGCTACGACAAAGCTGCATAAGGTGCAAACAGAAGACAACAACATAATGCCCGAAGAGGCAACGAGCAAGGACTCTCCTCTCCTCTAAAGGAGATTCAACACCAAATAGTTCCTGTAAGCCGAGATAAGTCAGATAACGTGATGAGCTTGTCACGGCATTGTACAAGTCACTACTATCCCATGGTGCAAGTCGAGATAAAAGGGCTAAGCGAGTTAAGCTTCAAAACTAGATCGCGACTTATATGGAATGAGGTCAAAAGTCATTATTTTGTCAAAAGATCATTTGTTAAAGGTGGTCTAATAATGGCGGATACAAGGAAAACGCGACACTTGAGCACCTATAATAAGTTCAGAAATAAAGAGAAGAAGAAACACGTCTGGTCTACAACGATTCCTCCAGACGAACTCGAGGTCGAGTTCTTTTCAAGAAGGGGAGAATGATGGGGAACGAAAATACAAGAAAAGAACCTTCTAGCATATTAAGATTAGTATTAGATTTGGTTTAGGATTTATCTCTATATTTATGCATTATCTTTTAATCGATTAGGAATATTTAGCATTATCTTTTAATCGATTAGGAATATTTAGGATTTATCCAAAAGTTTTCCTAGTTATAGTTGTTTTAGGATTCTTAGGTCTATATAAACCAAATTCTAGCATATTGTAATTCAATTCAATCAATATTATTCAGATTTCTTTTATACGTGTTTTCACGTTTTTAGCTTCTGTTCCTACGTGAACGAGAAACCAGCCTGGGTTTCTTGGCATTTGCCATTAACCTGTTCATTAGCGTTGGCTGTGAACGAAACTAGCTTCCGCTGTCCTACATCATAAGGGGTGTTTGTATTGGCTTAAATTTTGGGTTTAAGCTTATTACTTATTACTAGTAGACTATGGCTTACTGTGAATGAGCTTATAACCTTCTGCTAAGTGGCCACTTCAACTATGTTAAGTTGGTACTTGCGAAGTACCATTGAGTACTAGCCCTTACAAGTTAACAATGGATGTAGCAGTTTTGAATTTTGAGAATTATGATTTGTAACATTCATTTTGACATATGATAATAAATTCATGTCTTTTATAATTCTGGGAAAACTACATAGCATTTCAAATTTCAAAATTGTTAGCTGGGACTGAGACTGGTCGGTGAACACCGCCCCCCAACATCACAACATTCAAGAAAGCATTGGCTTTGCACATGCAACACACTGATTAGTTATTAATACTTTAAGTAACCTTTCTTCTCCTGTTATGCATTTTTAGAGAGTCCAAAACATAAGTTATAGCAGATGGGAACTTTGGAATTTGTGAACTGAACGAGTATAACCGAGTAAATCTGGCTTTTCTTTGGGTTTTACGGTTTTTGAGTAAGCTTTTGTCGGCTTGGTTTGGTTCCAAGTTTGTTTTAACTAACCAAAACCATAACTGACTTTTTTGTTTGTAATTGTTTCAAGATCATTTTCTGTCTTTCTGTCCAGAATTTGTTAAATATAAAAGGTCCATAGTAGATATTTAGTACCCAAACCTATTCAATAATTACACCAATCGTACCTGACTCCTTCAAATTGTATTTGTTTGATTACATTCTCTCATTATTTGGTTTTCATAAATTGTTTTGGTTTCGTTTTGAACCCGATTGTTGGGTTTTTACAACTTTTAACCATTAAACACGAGTACGCAGCGGAAAGTAAACACGTATAGAATTCATAATTAACAAGATTAGAGATGTGTACCTTTTAGCAATAAACGTTACACCGTCTTGAATATACGCGTGTGTATAATAAATAATACAACGCGAAAACCGCTCAAGTTACCAAAGTAGATAACCTTTATGGTATGCTCACACTACATGTCACCGAGATACGCTAGTATGCTAGTGCTTGCTTCACGATAAACACCTCAAAACCACAATTGTTTTGGTGTTTAATCTGTCGGAACCATCGAACAAACAAAACCTTGTTGGTTTTCTTTTCTGCCGATTCAAGGAAAGAATGAAAATATATTGCATGAATCTTGCATACAATATATATGTATGTCTCTGCATGCAATTGACATATACATATTATCATCTACATGTACGTATGCATGTGATATATATAAGAATTGAATTCATGGGTTTTAAGGATATTCAACATGAGTCGTTTGACCTTTTTATGTAATATCTCACCCACCGAATGCATGAGCCAAGGGATATATATAGTCCCAATACTTGTTCTTCAAGTTATGCTCAAACACCTCCTCTTGTTTACTAGAAACAACATTCGGACCCTTCCTTTTTAATCCTTTAGTTCGACCGGTCACAACCAACACCCCACGGGTTTGGTTTTCATACTAACAAGTCCTTCACTTGTTAATATCTATTATTTAGTTATAACGTCTAACGTTATAATTAGTGACCATTTAAATATTTCGTGAAACATATTAATATAATTAATATACAATAAATATATTAATTACATTAATAAACGTATCCTCTGTGTAAACGCGTGTGCCCCCATAGGCTCACGTAATTTTTAGGACATATATTATTTGATATATGTTCATATCCCAACAGCTCCCACTTGGACATGTCTCAAATAATATAATAACATTGGTAAGCGTCTAGCAACACGCCAATGCTCCCAGGAATACCTGAGTGTACTTTCGTAAAGTCACAGTTAAATGATTTAAATATTTACAATCCCTTTGTTTCTGATACCGTGTTAAAAATGGATATGGATCTAAGTCATTCCATTATTTAACGATTCTGTTTCTCGTATATATGATTAATCATGATTACCAAAAGTCATTGAGACATATCTACCTGAGTTTTTGGGTGCGGCCACACATACATCCGATTACGAGAGGCCTAGTGGCAACATTCTTCAACTATTGAAGGAACAAATTCTTTATTGACTACAAGTGCCAAGTCATATGCTTCAAAATCACTTACCATATTTACTTAATGACGCCGATCCATAAAGTAATAATCTTGTTAGTGGGGAAGTTCGATATTCATCTTATGATTATCATGTGAGTTTGGCGGACACATACTTTAATATCCAAGATATCACCAATCACTCAGATTTGTCTTAGTTCAACAATATTCTCATATTGTTGATCGACAACGGACTAATTTAGAATAATAAATATTATTCATGGATTAAACATGCAAATATAGGACACAATTTATATTAAATATAACCACATACCACGTATCATTATCATTAATAAAATTGTCTAAACATCCCTTATCCAAATACTAAATAGATCAAATGCATGATAATTCTAGTTGACAAATCATGCCTCAAGATACGACGATCGTACTTGCTGACAAGGCATAGATTTCATTAATTTCAACTAGCTTTGATCTTTCGGAATTTTGAGAATACTTATTTCAAGAATTCAATTAATGAAGTTCTTGAATATATATGATGATTGTTTGTTCATACAAATATCTCAATATTAACACACTATATCTCATAAGGTGTGTGACATCAACTATTGACAACAATCATCTTTCGCAGCTTCCAAAAGTGTAAAGTATTCTTATTCTTTAATGTATAATGCAACTATGCTCTCAGTTGAGCACAACTAGTCCACATGGTCATCATCAAAAATGAAATCATACCATGACTAGTATTGAGTGTCATCTCAATTCGATTTAGCATCCGTGTACACAAACAACCCCATGCTTTTAAAATCCGTAAACAATGAATATTCTCTTAATAATGTTTGGCACCTCATGAACTCCAAGTTCATTGGTTTATTCTAATTGCACAACAATTTGTTGCAATGTATATCCTTAGATTTTCATTACTATGGACAAATCCATAATCTAAGAAGATTTCCAAATCCAAACATATTCTATTAAAATATTCAATTCAATGATTATCTAATAACTTTCGATTAAATACCAATGTTGTCAAATCATCTTGCATTCATGCATGATACAACTATTTCTTTACACAATATGATGTACATAATGAATCTTTTAGTCCAACTTAAGAATTCATTCATGTCTTATCTTATCAAAAGATATGTATCCATTGAGACTTTCTAAATGGTATGTCAAATTGTGTTAGATTTATATACCGCATATGTTCATAGCAATAAACATATATTTCAAGGTTATATGTTTTATTTTCTAAATCTTTCAGGTGAAGAAAACCTGAACATAATACTCCCCACTAGCTTTTAGGAATACTCATGAGTTATCTTTATTTAACAATAAACATAAAATTATTCTCCTAGATGCTTGCAATAATCCATATTTGGATTCTTGCCTCTTGTACACTTCATAAAGATTATATGAATTCATAAACTCCTTTGATTACTCTTCGTCCTCGCAATAGTAATCATCCAAGAAAGTTTTAAATTCATTTGCCATATTTCATCAATATAAACATTAGTATGACAAATAACCATCTTTATATTAATTAATTAGTATAGAAAGAATATTTAATCACAAAACAATTGCTTGCGTATGATTAATAATCCTATCATAACGCATGCATCAAATATGTGTACAACGTTGTCCTTATAAGTTTTCAACCAAGAACCAAACAACTTGGGTTTTTCTTCTCTTTGATGAAACTCATTTTAACTTCAGAGTCTAACCGTTTAGTTAAAGATTAATCAAGTTCAAAAAATGATTATCTTTATGAACAGTATCTTAACATTCATAGTTTGAGTCATTAATCAAATTCAATTCAACAATTCATATTAATGGTTTCACCATGATATCAAATTCAAAATTCAATAATGCATCTTTAACAGGTTCACCATGATCCTGTGACTCATATTCCTCAATATTGATATAACATTTATCAATCAAGTATTTGAGGTATCCTTGCGGATCTATGAACACGAATTATATCATTATAAGGTTTAACATGTAAAGCCTCGATATGATATTCACTCATGTGTTTAAAAGGTTATGTATGTTGTATTTTTATCTCTTTAAGATCTAAAAACGCTCCCTCTTTCTTTTTGTAATATTAGACTCTTCTATAATTACTTAGCATGTAGAAGGACATTACAAGATACATTGACAGTTTTCGAGTTTAGTTTGTTAATATCATTCTTCATAAGACTTTTAACAAATTCAAAACTTCAATTTTAAGACTTAAAGGGAATCATCACATTCCATAATCATGATGGTGTGTTATTAACCTTTTAGGTTGGAGTTTTATTGAGTAAGACATACTCAATTTCAAACCTTGACAGATTTTGACGGTAAAATATTTAAGTTATCAAAATCAAATAATTTCAAATAACTTGATTCAACACTCTAGACATACCATAAATATGTGGTATTCTATGAGTAATTTTTATTATGAGACTTTATTACAATATTTTAAATAACTTAATATTCTTTAGGTTACATACTTATCAATTGTGTCACACAAAATTGAAAATTTAGTATTTAATAACCTATTTGCATGCAATAATGTATACAACTTTAACTAGTTCAATAACTCTATGTACATATCTTTTCAAAGGATATAGCATGTTAACTATACATTATTTTGCCTTTGAACAATTCAAAGACTTTTGTTCATGTCATAGCAAAAAGATATAACTTACTTTCTGTTATAAGTCTTTCAACATTTAAAGGACTTCATTGTAACACCCGTGATTTAATCAGGATAGTGATACCTTTAAAAATGGCTAAGAGTTCATTTTGTGTAATTCTTGTGTGCTATATGTGCTAAGTGGTTTGAATAGGTGTATGATATCGTTTAGAGGTGTATAATCATCTCATTTTGTGTGCGTTTGTATTTAGTGGGGAGTATTTCATTTGTTCACGAATAGTGATAATGGAAAGTAATGACGTGTAGCATGCATTGCTACGTAAATAGTTGGTTAAGTTTGTGTTAAGCGTTTATGGGAATGTATTATGATGGAAATAAGTTAAGTGAGTGAAATTTGGCGAATTAGGGTAGACATTATAAATATAGAAAGTGAAATGTAAAATGAAAAATTATTTTTAGAAGGTTTAGTAAGTTGCGTTTATGTAAAAAGGTTTACTCAAATTATCTTATGTTTTTATGAAAACTTAATGTAATGAAGATAATTAGTTAATTAATAAATGAATAAAAAAAATAAAAAAATATATATATAGGGTGTTGTGGGCCGGTTTTAAAGAAAAGAAAAAAAGGAATCAATGTTTGACTATAATTAGGATTTTAAGTGTATAAATATAAGATAAATAAATCAATAAATCACTTTTTCTCTCCTCCTCCCCATTTGATCGCCGAATCCCTCAAGAGAAAGAAAAAAAGTTTTTTTTTAATCAAGAACGAGTTGGTGAGTTAGTGATTCAAGAATCAAGGTTTAGGTATGTTTCAATTAAGTTTTTGTTTAGTTTTCTTTAAAACATGTAACAATTAATATGATGGATCATTAGGGTTTTAAGATCTACTGTAATTAAGGATGTTTTAGTAATGCTAGAGTGTTTAAGGTTTAATTAGAATCATGTTGGTGTAAATGGTTAGGGTTAGATCGCTTTAATTTGTGTTTTAGAGTTGAGCAGAATTTAAGGCTGTGTTCAACTGATGACATCTATGTTAAAAACGTGTTTTGATATGATTCCAGTGCCTAAATTGAAGTTCAAAGAGCCTATTTTTCAAAAAGTCCGGCATCGAATGATTTGGAGTTTTGGAAGTTGGTTAAATATTGGTTACAAGAAAAGTTGTCAAAACAGTAAATACGGGTCAGATTTAGGTCATGTTTAGGAGGGTTTAAAAGTGAAATTAAGGTTAGCTAATCTACAGTAATTAAGTTATATATGTATATAAAGAAACCTTAAAATAGAGCTTCTGATTGTGTGTTTAAGTAGGGTAATTAGGGCCATACTTTTTAGTGTGCAATCAGATCCGAATTGAGACAGTTTTGAAGTTGGATTTTATTTGGGATAGTTGCATATTAGGTGATTTTTAGTATAATTTATGAAGGTCAGCAAATAAGGGTTTTAAGAGGGTAAAGTTACACTAAAAATCTGTATTTTTGAACAAATTGTAGTTACCTAGTGTAATGATTTAATGAAGTGGTTAAGGTTGAGCATGATGTCGAGGTGACCCATTATGGTTAATCATACCCTTAGACATCCATCATATGTGTGTTACATGGACTAGAGCTTTTAGCTTGGTCGCGTGTAACCGTGCTTATTTATTTGTATAGTTGCGTGATAGGAACTGGAAGCTGCGTTTTGAGCATTCAAGTGAGTTACATAGTCTCACTTTTTATATTGTTTTAAACTTGGGATGGAAATGATGTAAGTGTTTAAATGAGTTTTGAATTTCTGTAATTGTGTGTTAGTGTAAATGCATGGACTATTATGTGACTGATATGCGTTATGTGCTACATGTTATGTGATGTGATATTGATGTGTTGCCTAGTCAGGTGGATTACTTGCGGGTATCCATGGCCTGAGCTAGAGGGAAAGAGATTTGGTATGATCCAAGAGCGATATGGGTCGTTTGCTTGGAGTTTGAGTATTTGATTTGATTGAATTGCATGTTAGCTTGTATGTTAGTTAGCATAATTGTCATGCAAAGCGTATTGTTTTATAATTGCAGGAATTGGTTAAATTGTTTTAGTAACAGATTGAATATGTGTGTTTGAAAACCTATGTTTCTCACCAACTATTGTGTTGACGTATAAGCATCATTTTCAGGTATTTAGCAGGATGAGATTAAAGTTAGGATAAGTGGCTAGATGGACCGTAGGCAGCTGACGAAGTTTAGTTATCTAGATTTTGTTATTTGATTGGATGATGAATGTTATTTGTTTTGCTTTGTTAGGATGTATGAATGTTTGCATGTCATGACGTTGGCATGAACTGCCTTCATATCAATGTTAGACGCCTTTTGGATTTTGTTGATGTGTTTGGGTATTTTCATGACACTGCGTGTCTATACCTTATATTTTATGCATGTTTTAATTTCTCTTATATACGCCAAAGTGTTGTGATGATTCTCTTTCTTGTCGCGCCTCGCGTTTTCGCCTTGGCGGGGTGTGATAGATTGGTATCAAAGCCTTTGGTTATAGAGATATAGGTGGTTGGGCCTAGACTATAACCCGGGGGTCCTTCATGTAGATGCATTTAGGGCTTAAGTGTTTAATGATATAACTACTATGCTTCCTCTCTATTTTTGCATAACTTATATATTTCATATTTTGTTAAGTTGTCATTTTAGTTATTTTGTCTACCATTATCTGATATGATATATATTACTTAGTATTTTAGCTATGTTTTTTCTCCCACTCGTAAGAAGTCTCGTTGGAGAACTGTTTTCCCAACTAGACTTAAGCGTTACAAGGCGCCTCTCGTGGAACAGAAGGAGATTGGATAATTGATCGTTTGTCGGATGCGCGTAGTAGGGCTGGACCCGCGGAGTCGGGTGATTCTTGCGGAAGCAAAGTCAAACCTAAGCGAGGCCCATCCTAAGTTTATCCCGTCCTTTACCTCGTCATGTTGTTATTGATTATTTCTTTCGGATATTTCGTATTTTGGGAGTCGTTGCGAGACTTTCGTTCCTTTATGTCGTTTCGATTTTATTTTGATATAAGTAAGTAGTTATTTGATGGAGCATCCTTGATGTGTTAAGTTGGATTGATTTAAGATATGCAATGTGAAATATGTGCTTATATGTGAATTATGATTGAAATGGGTAGTCTTGGAAGTAAGTACACGTGTGAAAGGAGGCACTTATAATTATGGTGGCCAACATAATTATAAAGGCATCACACACGTAGACTTGTGACCATGATTGCATTTATTTGTGTTTGGTTGTAAGGTGGTAGTGTAATATGTTTTTTTATATGTGTATTCATGATAAAGATGGTGGTATGGGTAGATAATTTTTCTCTTACCCTAATTGGATGATATGTTAAGTTGAGTTGTATAGATAGTAAGTTTTCCTTCTATCTAGTATTTGCGGATACCTAGTATTACTATTGTAGAGGTTGCTCGTTTGCTCGGTTGTTTGTTTGGATTTCCTAAGTCTAAGTTTAGCATCCCTTCATCGTACTTTGTTAGTAAGGATACTCGATTTTTCCTATTCGACGTCTTGATGTATATTGGTTGTTCGGATCTGCTCTTTCGGATATAGGCGCGTTTCGTTAGTTCTTTCGTTGCATTGATTACTCGTATGAGAATCAAACGTTTCTTTTAAGCATTAATTGTTCCTAACATATTAGTGTGGATTATTACTCCCCTGGTTGTATATCCTTTGGTTTTCGTAACCTGTTGGCGACATGTTAGTATCGATGCTTTTAGGTTTGCTCTGTTGATCGTTATTTTGGGTAAGACCTTACGTTTTCTTTTGAGTACGTAACGTCTTGCATGAGTTTCCTTGTACGAGTTCGTTTGAGTTTATTTTGAGTATATGGTTCCTGGTATTTTCTTTCGTTTTCAAACAATAAAATTGTGTTAGAGTCTGTACTGTGTTTTACGATCCCTTTTGGTATTATGGTGTCATTTGTTTGAGTAACATATTTTATAATTGATGTCTAATTATTAAAGCCCATTTGAAGTATTGTGTTAGTGTTTGGGAAAAACTGTGTTTAAAATGATCTTTGTAAATAGAATATGTTAAATGGCCTATGCAAATAGAGTATGAAAATTGTTGAGTGGTTAAATAAATTTTATTTTATTATAAAAAGCAGGTTTAAAGTGATTCATAGTGGTAAGGTACGATACACCATTAGATAACCATCTCTAGATTTTTATGACAACCAGAATGAATTTTATAAAGATTACATTTAAGACAATTTTATTTATTATTTAAAATGATTTTTATACTTAAAGTGACTTTCTTTATTTTAAATTGATTTTTATAAAAACATTATTTAATTTGGTCTTTCGAGTAAAGTCGATAATTGGTATAAGAATTTTCGTCTTTAGTATTGATTTTTTATGTGTTCTTTTGTCGTGGTACGCCTGTTGATTTTTTTTCGTTCGCGTGTTCACTTGGTACATATAAATATCCTTTCTTTCAAATGATTCTTATGTCATTTGATCCACGGCTATTTTCATATGTGGAATCCACTATATGTATGCTAGCCTTTGACTCGATATTCATTTGTTATCCTATTCGATTGTTCGTAACCTTTGGAGTTCGTTGATACCGTTGAGTCGTGGAAGCTTTGATGTGAGTGTGAGAATGGACTGGTTGTCCAAGAGGAAGTTTGTGATAGTATGTTATGAGAAGGTGGTTAGAATACCGTTGAAAGGTGACGAGATACTTCGAGTTCATGGGGAACGTACTTTGGGAGCCGCCAAAGCCCTAATGAACGCTAAGGTAGATGAATCTAGGATAAGTGATATACCCGTAGTGCGCGATTTTATTGATGTGTTTCCGAAAGATTTGTCGATGACCACCGCAACAACAAGTTGAGTTCTGTATAGACTTAGTTCCTGGAGCGACACCGGTTGCGAAGTCTCCATATCGTCTAGCACCCTCGGAAATGCAAGAATTATCTGAACAACTTTGAGAGTTTCAAGACAAGGGTTTCATACGACCTAGTCATTTTCCGTAAGGAGCACCTATGTTATTCATGAAGAAGAATGATGGTTCTTTTCGCATGTGTATTAATCATAGGGAGTTAAACAAATTAACTGTTAAAAAAAACCGTTATCCACTCCTTAGGATTGATGACTTGTTTGATCAGTTACGAGGAGTGTGTCCTTTCTTAAAGATAGATTTTTGGTCAGGTTATCATCAGCTACGAGTGCATGAGGATGCCATTCTAAAGATCGCATTTCGAACGAGATACGAACATTTTGAGTCTACGGTTATGCCTTTTGGGTTAACCAATGCACCAGCGGTTTTCATGGACTTAATGAACCGGGTTTGTAAACCGTACTTAGGTAGGTTTGTCATCGTATTCATTGATGACATTCTGGCCTACTCAAAGTCTTCGATGCTCAGGGGGAACGTACTTGGGACGCCGGCAAAGGCCCTAATGAAAGCTAAGTTGATGAACCTAGATAATTGTTATACCCCTAACTGACGATTTTCATGATCGTGTTTCCGGAAGATTTTTTCGATGGACCACCGCAACCGACAAGTTGAGTTCCGTATAGAACTAGTTTCCTGGAGCGACGCCGGCTCGCAAAGTCTCCATATTCGTCTAGCAACCCCTCGTAAAAAAAAAGAAAAAAAAATGTAAGAAATTGTCTAAACAAACTTGAGAAGTGCAAGACAAGGGTTTTCATACGACCTACGTCCATTTTCGTAAGGGATGCACTTGTGTTATCAGGAAGAAGCAAGGCCTTCTTTTTCGCATGTTATTAATCATAGGGAGTTGGAACAAAATTAACCTATTTAAAAAAAAAACCGTTCACCACCACTAGATTTGATGACTGGTTTGACATCTACGAGGAGTTTCCTTTCTTAAAGATAGATTTGTGGTAAGGTTATCATCACTACTAGTGCATGAGGATGCCACTCCAATATCGCATTTATTCGAACGAGATACGGACATTTTGAGTCATAACGCGTATGCCTTTTGGGTTAACAATGCACCAGCAGTTTTTTCATGGCCTGTAAATGCAACCGGTTTTGCAAACCCGTTTTTTCACTTAGGTAGGTTTGTCATCGTATTCATTGATGACATTCTGGCCTACTCAAAGTCAAAGGAGGAACATGAAGTTCATTTGAAGTTAGTGTTGGAGTCACTGAGGAAGGAGAAGTTGTATGCTAAGTTTTCTAAGTGTGAGTTTGGTAGGAAGAAGTGCATTTTCTTGGTCACGAGGACCCGAGTAAGAGTGAGGCAGTGAGGAATTGGATGATTATTCTTAGGATTGCAGTTTCTACCTTGACGATTCATCGCGTATTTTTTAAAGATGTTGAAACCACCTTTACTTCCCAACTGAGAGGAAAGCAGAATATGAGCTGCGATAAAAGAGCGAAGAGCTTTTCAGACGTTGAAGAATGATTTCATACCAAGATACAGCGAATGTAGTGGAGATGCAGTGAGTAGAAAGGTAGAGAGTGAAATCTAGACGAGTCAAGACAAAGTACCTGGCTGCCAAAGTGAGGCGCTCAAGCAGAGATCGTACATCACAAAAAGGCTCACATGGTTTAGATCATCTGATGGAAAAGAAAAAGAGACGAGAGTTTGTACTCTTATCGGATCGAGCATTCTGGGTTCTATTGGTAGGAATCGTAAAATGGATTAAGGGCCCATGCATCAACCTTGTACAATCTCCCGAGAGCGGAGTAAGACGTACTAACCTGGGAGAAATAAATTGGTAGCCACGTGAGAAAAGAAATATAGGCTACCTATGCAAGCAATTGTTGGATTGTTTAAGAGGTGAAGCTAGCAATGTTAAAGACTTTTGGCTTGCTGCAACAGCCTACGACACTTGATTGAAATTGTGATAGAGGTCTCTATGGATTTATCGACTAAATTTTCCAAGGTCAAAGTAGTGAGTATGAATATGATTTTACACTGATGTCGATAGACTGTCAACCCAAGTTAGCTCATTTTTTAGCTATACTACAGATGATTCACGATGTAAGTGGGTAAAGGATTTATATGATGTATTTTCGTATGGAATGGAAATCTGGTGCGTTCTACAAACTCCAGTGAATGAACTTACCATTTGGTTTTGGCAGACCCTGCATGAAACGTGTTCAGAGTACTAGTGGGTTTGGAGTAATATACTTAGCATCCTATAGCGGATCGGGACAAAGTGAACATGATGATTTCAACTGTTGGTAGACTAATGGAGGCGCAGGTTTTATCGATTTTGGTGCAGTTATCATATGACGCATTTGTCTGTGCTCCGTTGAACGTTTGTATGGTAGGAAATGTAGATCGCCTGTTCTACGGGCAGAGATTGGAGAGGATAGTTTGATTAGACCCGAGTTAGTGCAAGAAATGACTGATAAGGTAGTGTTGGTAAAGGAAAAGCCCAACGCGGCAAGAGATCGTTAAAAGAGCTATGTTGATTATAGGCGTAAGCCGTTAGTGTTTGAGATGGGTGATCGGGTATTATTAAGGGTGTCGCCTTGGAAGGGCGTAGTTTGTTTTGGAAAGAAAGGTAAGTTAGCACTGAGATATGTAGGACCGTTTGAGATCCTTGAAAGGATTAGCCTTGTAGCTTATAGGTTGAGGTTACCTGAGGAGTTGAGTAGCGTGCATGACACCTTTAATGTGTCAAATCCAAAGAAGTGTCTCGCGGAAATCCTATTTTTGCATTGCCATTGGATGAGATCAAGATTGACAAGACAATTTGTTTTGTCGAAGAACCTATAGAGATTATGAATCAAGAAATTAGGAAGAGGAAATGTAGGAAGATAGTGCTTGTGATAGTTAGGTGGAATTTGAAACGTGGTCCTGAGTTTACTTGGGAACATGAAGACCAGATGAGGATTTAGTATCCATAGTTGTTCGTGGACCGAGTTGTTGAGCATGCTAGCATCTCGGATGAAGATTTCCCTCAAGGAGGGGATACAGAAACACCCATGAATTTTTTGTTTATTTTTGTTTGTTAAAAAACCAGATAGTTAATACCTTTAGAATGGCTAAGAAGTTCATTTTTGTGCACCTCTTGGGTGCTATGTGTAAATTTATGTGGTGCTAAGTGCGTTTGAATAGGTATGGTAATGTTTATAGGTGTAAATCATCTCATTTTGTGTGCGTCGTGTTAGGGGGGATATTCCCATTTGTTCAACAAATAGTGATAATCGGAAGTATTGGCGTGTAACATGCACTGCTAATTATAGTTGGTTAAGAGTTTGTGTTAAGCGTTCATGGGAAATGTATTATATGAAATAAGTAAATCGAGATTAGAATTTGGCAAATTTAGCGTAGACATTCTAAATATAAGATAAGTGAAATGTAAAATGAAAAAAAAGTTATTTTTAGAAGGTTTTAGCGTAAGTTGTTTTATGTAAAAATGTTTACTTCAAAAATTTAGCTTATTTTTTACGAAAACTTAAGTAATGAAGTTAAATTCTAGCTAATTAATAAGTTAATATATATACATATAACTATTATATCTATAGAGGTGTTTATTGGGCCGGATATACGAAGAAAGAGCAAAAAATGAAATCACCACAACTTTGACTTAACATAGATTTTATAGTATATCAATACAAACTAATAAAACCCTCAATCACTTTTCTCCTCCCCTTTTCCTGTGATCGGACCGAAACCGTTCAAGAGAAAAAAAAAAGATTTTAATCGAAAATAAGTTTGACATGATTTATGATTCATCAAGAATCAAGTTAGGTATATTCGAATTAAAGCTTTTAATTAGTTTTCTTCTAAATTCACATATAACAATTAATATGATCGATCATTCGGGTTATAAAATCTTCTGTCACAAGGATAGTGTTTCCGTTGGAGTGTTTAGTTCGTTCTTAAATAGGATCTTACTTATGAGCGATGTAAACGGATGAGGTTTAAATCGCTTTACATTATATTTAGAGTTGAGCAGACATTTAGGAGTTGTGTCAACTGACTGAATTAAGATTTAAAAACAGTGTTTTGATATGATTCCAGTGCCTAAATTGTAGTTCAAAAAGTCTATTTTTCAAAAAGTCGCATGCCTCGAATGTTTAAGATTCTCAAGTTTGTTAAATATTGGTTACAATAAAAGTTGTTCGAAAAATGAATACGGTCAGATTTACGCGGTCCATGTTTAGGTAGGTAAAACCTAAACCTAAAAAAGTGGAATTTAAGGTTAGCCATCTTAACAGTGATTAATTTCTATATGTAAGGAAATAAAGAAAGCCCTAGAAGGAGCGCTTCTGATTGTTGTCTAAGTAAGGGTAATATAGTGATCATATCGTTTTAGTGTGCACTTCACATCCAAATTTGGTAACATTTTTGAAGTTGGACGCTTGTTATTTGAGATACCATGTAAGGAGTAGTTTGGGAAATCACAAGTTCGTTACTAAAATCATAAATGAACTAGCTTAGTTTTTGGTATAATTTATGAAGAGTCCAGCAAGTAAGGGTTTTTAAGAGGGAAAGCTTACACTAAAATTCTGCTTTTCAAACTACTAGGTTAACCTAATGTATTGTATTTAATGACGTGGTTAAGGTTGGCAATGTGGTCGGGGGTGTCCACACGATGTTAACACTCCCTTAGACATCCTCAAATCGTGTGTTACATCGACTAGAGCTTTAGCTGGATCGCATGTGTAACCTGTTTAATTTATATATTTGTATATAGTCATTGATAGGAATTGGAAGCTGCTTGTTTGAGCATTTATGTGAGTTTTTACATAGCCCACATTTTTCATTGTATTAACTTGGGATGGAAATGATGAAGTGTTTTAAATGAGTTTTGAATTCCTGTAAATTGTGTGTTATTGTAAATGCATGGACATTCTGTGACTGATATTCGTTATGTGCTACATTTTATGTGATGCTCAATATTGATCATGTTACTAGTCAGGTGCGATTACTTGCCGGGTATCCATGGCCTGAGCCAGAGGGAAAGACAGAATTTGATATGATCCCAAGACATATGGGGTCGTTTGCTGAGTTTGGGTAATTGAATTGATTGAATTGCATGTTTAAGCTCATATTAGTTTAGTTAGCATAAACTTGTCCTTAAAAAGCGTATTGTTTTTATAATTGCAGGAATTGGTTAAATTGTTTTGTAACCCGCTATTGAATATGTGGTGTCTGATAAACTCTATTTTTCTTCCACCAACCATTAGGTTGAACACCGTAAACATCATTCTCAGGTTTTCAGTAGGAAGAGATTACAGTTTAGTAAAATGCTTAGATGGACCGTAGTCATTGGCGAAGTTAGTTTTTATCTAGATTTCGATAATTTGTTTGGATAGTTAAATGTTAATTGTTTTGCGGCTTCTCCTGATCTTAGTCGCGAGGATTAAATATGTGTGTCTGAAAACCTATGTTTCTCACCAACCATTATGTTGACGTATAAGCATCATTTTCAGGTATTCAGTAGGAAGAGATTAAAGTTAGGAAAAGTGGCTAGATGGACCGTAGGCAGTTGGCGAAGTTTAGTTATCTAGATTTCGATATTTGTTTTGGATGTTAAATGTTAATTGTTTTGCTTTGTTAGGATGTATGAATGTTTGCATGTCATGATGTTGGCATGAACTGCCTTCATATTTCAATGTCAGATGCCTTTTAGATTTTGTTTATGTGTTTGAGTATTTTTCATGACACTGCGTGTCTATACCTTGTATTTTATGCATGATTTAGTTTCTCAATATAGACACCAATGTGTTGTGATGATTCCCTTTCTCGTCGCGCCTCGCGTTTCTGCCTTGGCGGGGTGTGACAAAATCGCCTAATGAATAAGAGTCAAATCGCCTGATAAGATTGATTGAGTCAAATCGCCTGAATATTGAGCTCAAACCGCTTGATTAACATAGTCAAATCGCTAGAAAAAGTGACTCAAATCTCTACAAAAAGTGACTCAAATCGCTGGAAATTGTGACTCAAATCGCTGGAAATTATCTGTCAAATCGCTAGAACTTTCTGCCAAATCGCTAGAACTTTTCTACCAAATCGCTAGTATTTTTCTGCCAAATCACTAGAATTTGCTTCCAAATTGCTAGAATATTTCTGCCAAATCGCTAGACTTTGCTGCCAAATCGCTAGAATATCCAGTCAAATCGCTAGATGACGAAAAAGTACACACGAGACCAAACACCAAAAAAACAACTAAAAACCACAATTTTTAACATTTTTACCTGAAATGTTTTACAAAACTAAGTATACCTAAGCTATATCTAACATAAAAACCATAACTTTATCATTTTTAACATCAAAATTTAGGCTACTTTTTTCAAATAAAAGCTTAAAAACACACTTTTTGCTAGATTTTTCAAGTAAAACGCACACAATTAACACGTAATCATCCTTATGCTCTTGATACCACTTGTAAGGCTAATATCATTCATACAACAGGATGAAAATAAAAGAAATCTAGAGAGAGAAAGAGTTGTAGAGAGAGAAAGAGCTAGAGAGAAAGGTGGAAGATTCAATTAGGAAGAAATGAGAACCAACACCCTCCTAATATGCTAGGAGGGTGGTATTTATACACTAGATGGATCGAACCCCTAGTGGGCTTTCCTTAGGCCTTCTTGGGCTGAACCATAATAGACTAATGGGCTAGCCCTTAACTTAGTCTCAGTTAGCTTAGGTAATTCTCGTTAACTACAATAATCCTATACAAGGTTCGGGAATATATTATGACCATCACTTTACTAAAAACCAAGGCTAAAAAAGGAGCACTATTAGGTACGAGTCCTGAACTGATTTGTCCAAAAGTCAAAGACTAAGGATCGAGTCCTGAACCTTGTTGTTTAGAAGCCATTTGGGTAAGTTCGTCAAAATGTACATGAATTGTTTCCATTATCAGTCGAGCTCGTTTTTTGTAGATCATGTAAGCCTTTTTAAATGGAGAGTAACTAATGAAGATTCCAATATCTTCTTTTGGCTTCAGTTTTCCAAGATCCTCACTGTCGTTTGTTGGATAATATAATCCACCAAAAATACGACTAAACTTCAGATCAGGTTTTTAGTTTCTAAGCAGTTCATATGGAGTTTTATTGTATTGAGTATGGATAAGGGATCTATTTTGAGTATAGCAAGTGGTGGCAACAGCTTCTGCCCACAAAAATAACGAAGATTTAGAAAAGATGAGCATATTGCGAGCATCCTCTACTAACGTATGATTACGCCTTTCAACGACACCATTTTGTCGTGGAGTTCATGCTACTGAAGTTTGGTGAGTAATGCCAACATCATCCGTGTATGACCTTAATGTGTCGTTGTGTAGTGTTAATTTTATGATTTCAAGTTTTAAATTTATATTTTGCCGACTTAACCAAAAATAACACTTTAACAGGCAGTGTACCCGGTTGGTGGGAGTTTCGTGGTAAGTAGGGTGTCGATCACCAAGAGCGAGAAACACTTTTAATTTATTAATACTTTGGTTTTCTAGTCTAAGTTAGTTTAATCTAGTCTAAATCTATGCTAAACCTAAGTTAATCCTAAATCTAATGGATAGGGGGTTTTCAGCCTGAGAGACTGGCACGGATTTAGTGGTGACTAAAACCAATTCAAGACACTAAAACATACGTGAGCAAATTAATAGAAGATAAAAGAGTTGTCTAGCCAAATATAAGAAAATTATATTAACCATTATTCATCCAATCAGAACGTTGGTTTGTTTATTTAGTGCAATGATTTTTATCTCGAGTCGGCATATCATTCTTAAAACTTAGGCGGTACTTCTTCCTAAGACCTAGAGACGTATAATCCTGTCACAATTAAAAGCATCTGCATAAAGCATCCTTATTTGCTGATTATAATCTATCTTAAGGATTAAAGCAATGGTGATCTTGTTAAACCCTAGCTTATAGAGACTTTACCCACTTACTGCTTAATGGCAATTCATACACTAGTAGTCCACTAACCAAGTCTTTACTAATTAATTAAGAACGTACTCGTTTATACCAAGGTCACCTTATGGTCCAACTAAGCTCACAATCTAAGGGCAAAGATAGGTCGTTATTTGTGATACTATTGGTCTAGATGTATAAATTACTATATGGAGAGCTATCCCGGCATCTAGATCACTTGGTCCGTATCACTAGATCCAGTTGAATGATAAGTCGCATACTTAAGCACGTAAACAAGTATGATGATAAACATAGACAAGCAATAGAAATCAAGATAAATAAACCAAACATTAGGATCTTCATAATAATGGCTAATACCTGAAGGTATTAGCCTTCAAACGTCTTAATTAATACAAAAGTAATGATTTAGCCAAGGTAAACTAACCGAGTTAACGAATGATACCAAAAACTAAATGATTACAAGAGTATAAGGAATTACACGTTGTCTCCTATGGAATTAATTGCGTTGGTCGACCTCTTCTGCTCTTTTTCTCCTCTGAAAATCGACTTTTATGGTTTAGGTATCGAGAATATGATTTAGCACACCTAAAACTCGTTTTTGAGTTTTCTATTTATAGGGTTTGTAATATGGTCGATATGGCGTATCCAAAGTCTTGGATATGGCGTATTGTGGATTTCTTTGAGTAGGGACCACGTTTGATATCTTCCAGAATATTTTATTTCCATATAGCTTGAATACGGCGTATTGCCTTCTTTTGGATACGACGTATTAGATCTTGTTTCCTTCGTGGTCTTTGGTGAAGTGTAGGCACATATACGTCGTATCTTCCTTGATGGATACTAAGTATTGGTTGTCAGAATAGTAATCTTCAAATATCTTCGTTTAAGCTCCAGAATGCGTGCCTTTTAGTTAACTTTCACCAAGTACTTCATAATTACTACAATTCTCAAATATAAACGATTAAGTAACAATTCTTTGCAATAGTTTATACATAATGGGTAATAAATGGTGAATAAATGATGCTAATAAAAATAGGACGTTATTTGATGTCATCAAATATCCCCTCACTTGAATCCTACTTGTCCTCAAGTAGCCTTTAGAAGTTTATGAAAATGTATCCCTAAGGATTTTTCCGTTTAAGCATTTATTTGATCTATTACAAGTACACAACCAAACACCTCACGAAATAGGAAGATGAAAACACTCAAATCACTCAACTAATCTATGTGGTAACATGTAACTAATTCGCTCAATTGCTCGGTCGTGACGAGTATTCTATCATAGGCTTGGCAAGGATACACATCTCCACCACTAGAGCTAAGGAGTAACAAGTTTATAAAGGTAAAATGGGTTTTTATTATAAGGCTTAGGGTTGATCATTCTACAATCTTTCACCAAAAGTACCACACCAACAAGGCAGCTGAAGCACACATACATGGCCGTAACGACGGAATAGACATGTGTGTTCGATCACATCCTCATTCGAGTTTAACCAAGGGTTAGGATGAAGAATGATATAGGGTAGGGATCTTCTAACTTTCACCAATAGTAATAAACCAACAAGGCAGCTGAGACATGCATACATGGCCGTAACGACGGAATAGACATGCATGCTCGATCACATCCTCATTCACGTAAAACCCATGGTTAATGATTAGGAAAGGGAATTAAATTGTTGTTAAATAAAAATTACGAAACAAATAGACTAGGTCCAAGATATAAGTTGCTAGACACTTTTTCTCGACCGTTACCATGATAAAGACACAACTATTTACAAACGTCTTGATCATTGATAAAAAATAACAACCTAAGTTGGCGTTCCCGTAACGGTCAACTTCCCAATCATCCCATACTTTACAAACTTTTACAAGACAAGTGGTGATATCTACCACTTTATACAATACTTTACATCGTTGATTTTTAAGACCTATCAACGAATAATCGATCCTTCATATAATTCCTTCGGTCTAAGCTCTTGCGATTATCTCCAAACCGTCCTTCTCTTTTTTGTTGCGATTTTTCTAATTTTTTCGATTTTTTTGCTAACACTATACTACGAAACTCGATGTAATTTCACCATCTTCATGATCATAATAACTCTAGATAATTCCTTCGGTAATTCTTCATTCTTCGGATGTACCAATAATTGCATTGGTAGTAAAAATACATGACTTTTGACTACTTTATACATTCCCATTTGCAATGTGCAAATTTCTTCCCAACCGTACCAAAGATAGAAAATTGACACAAGACTCGGGAAATACATACTTTACACTATAAGCAACTAGCAACTGATAAATGGACATAATCTAATAGGGTAGGCTAAGGTGTAAAGGTGTAACGAAACAAACATAGTTGGTGTAATTCCTAAAGGATTGGCTCTACGGGTTGTTCTAGGGGTATCTTACTCTTAAAATGAGAGTAAACAAAGAGTTTATACGGGGGTTAACTAACCAGTGTAGTTAGTTAATAAAACAACATGTATAGGCTTTTTGGGTGTAATCCTAGAAATTTACCAATTTAAACAAGTTACTCCATCTAAATCCATAGTACTCATTATTGTGGTCTCGAATAGATATACCAAGGCAAGTTCTAAAGTCTACAACATCACCGACACACTCATATTTTTGTAGAATTTGGGTAAACATTTAGAAACAGATAAGGTTAAATCCTCACAATATCCAACAAGGGTTATTGTGTGCAGGTTATGTATCAAGTAATTTCACAAAAGTATGCTTAAAAAAAAAAAATTTTGAGCATAATTTAAGTATTTTAGTATGAAAAATAGGACAAGTATCATTTTAATTCCCATCCCCCCACTTAAATTATACAACATCCTCGTTGTATAGATAAAACAATCAAAAGAGGAATTTAAAAGAATTAAAATGAAAAACTCCCCTGATATTTTGCTCGGTAGATTCTCCAAGTTGAGTTTATGAGCAAGGATGTGTGTTGTAAATGCGTCTGGATACCAGCATGACTACAATCACACATAAGATTCCAGATGATTGATACTTCACCAACTTCGTCTATTTCTTTTTGCATCGAGGTCCTGTGCAAATATAAGAAAAACATGCATTCCTATCTTGGTACCTACGGTTAATTTAAACTAAACTAAATACTAAATACGGGTCAGTCTGTTGAATACGCCGTATCATGTGCATGAATACGTCGTATTGACAGAACTGACAATAATGTTTTAAAAGTGCATAAAAATAAAGGACTGATAACGTCCAGACATTCAATATGCCGTATGGTATGGAACGGATGCGCCGTATTGATGTCTGGGAAGATAGACTCGATAAAAATAAATAACAATCCAGGTTGTCTCCCAGGAAGCACTTTTGTTTCAGCGAAGTCTTTTAAGTTAGAATTTTTCCTTCCTTCTTTCTACTCGTTTCTGGTTACCATCCATCCTTCGTCCATCATGCGAAATATTTCTTGGTATGCTCGGCATGCATCTTTGCTTGTACTTGTCAAATCATCATATTCGTCTTCTTTAATAGCAACATACTCTTCTTCATCTTCGAACGAATACTTGATCATCTCGAATCTTCTTATATTGCAAACCGGTAACTCATGATCATTAAACAATTCATATCCTTCCTTATCTTCATGTCCATTTTCATATTCACTTTCTTCATGATCATGGTCGGCAATCTCATAGCCGTCCCATCTTCTCCAACCATTATTACTTGATTCATCATCTTCATTGATTAATCCTTCCATGATAGCCTTATTTCTTAAAGCTTCATCTTTCAGCTCTCTATCCTTCAAAACATCGTACCATTCTAAATATTGGTAATAGAGCGTGTTTCCTACTATGTAAGCTCCTGGTAAGTTTCTTCCATTACAATATCCATCTTCTTTCCAGCTACAGGTAGGCCACTTTGAATACCTACTTTTATAATTAAAAGGTTTACAATAATGCACAACTGGAGCTGGTTCAGTCCATACTCCAGTGTCAGTCCATGGTTTTTCGTGTACCCATGGCACGTTCTTGTTCCATTCGTAAATCCAATCATCCTTGTATTCGTCATAAGTCTTGAATCCCTCAATATCTTTAGTAAGGAGATCAAGATCTATCTTGAGTAGGTAATTGAACTCTTTAAATTTTTCGCACAGCGGTGTTTCATAATTGAACAAGTTTGTTTCAATCCTAAAAATTTCACCGACTTCTTGTTCATCATTGTGATCCCACTTTAATAGATCGAATTCCTTATGCTTGTTTAAGGTTTAGGTATATTAGATAAATCTAACACAACTATAGTAGAAATTTTGTTTGAATGTATTAAAGATTATGCGGAATCTAATCTTTAATATTAAGAAGAATTATCAACGAAACAATAATTCAATGAACATATAATTCAACAAATAAGCTCCAATATTATTAATGATAATAATACGAATACTCTTAAAGTATTAGGGTTACGAATACCTTGAAGCTAAGAATTATACGTCTAGTTGTATATTGTAATATATTAAACTCTATGCCCTAGGACCTCCTTTTATACACCAAGGAGTCCTAGTTGGCTTACAATACTTTTCTAAGTATCTAAAATATTTTTTATAAATAACTAATACATATCACATAAGCAGTACTAACTAGCAGCATTAACTTGATATTTACTAGCAATAGTAACTTCAAGCATATTTTCACTAGCAGCATTAACTTCAGCTGAGCAATCTTAACTTTGTACTAGCAGTAGTAACTACTTAGCATATTTTCTTTAAAGTTCATCAACATCACTAATATTCACTAGCAGTACTAACTGTGTACTAGCAGTAGTAAACACTTAACATATTTTCTTTGAAGTGTCTGAGCAGTACTAACTTATTAACCTCATACTCATCAGCATTAAACATTTATCTCTGAGCCAGTCTTTACCTTGGCAGTACTAAACAAACTAACATGAGCAGTAGTTATTCAAAAAACTATCAAGAGGACTTTTAATCCAAAAATCACTCCATTATCACTCTTCATTGTCTGTAAGATAGGATCTGCTACCGCGTCATGTGCACTTTGAGCATCCCATTTATCCAATCACTCCTTGATCCTGTAAATCCATTTATGGATTGCCCTGCATATTAGGTAGAAAAATTATTTTATTTTAGGGGAACCCTAAGCCCATCACTGACTTCGGATCTGCCTTGTGCATAAAACATAATCAAACTTTTTTAGGGTGATTTAATGCCTGTTGTGTTTAGAATACTAGTGGTCTAAAACTTTATGCTTTGGTTTCTAAACCCAACAAGCTAAGGCCTTAACAACATTAAAATTATTTCCCTTAACAGCATTAGCAGTATTAATTTTTTTACCCCTAACAATATTAACCCTTTGATTAATATTACTGTTTTTTAAATGCGTTTCTTTATGAATGGCCTCTTCAGTTGAATGTGATGCTTTAGTAAAGTATGACATTGGTTAGCAGCATTCTCTGTTGTTTTTGATGTGTGCAAACATTAACTTGTCTAGCAGTTTAACCAATACTGCTTATTTTTGAAATATTTTATTAGCAAGCTATTAATTGATACCTAAACCAGGTACTTCATTAGTATGCTTCTTAGAACTAAGTTCTTTTTAGCACCCATGGTGAGTCATTTTTAGCAAAGTTTTGATGTTCTCCCTGTTGTGCATTGTTCCAAACAGGTTTTTTCCATCCTTTGATTTTGAAATGTTTTTGATGGTAGTTGCAATCAACCTGGCAAATGATCAAAGCTTCCTCACTACATAACAGGGGACTTATTAAAACATTTCAAAATTGCTTCCTTAGTTTTTGGGACCATTCTTATTGTTCTAATTTCTTTGATTGCCTCTTGGACCGTGAGTATTTTGCCTATGTTGCTCAACTTGTTTAAACAGTTTTCCTAGCATTTTTTTCTTGTTGTTTAGATTTAACAAACTCTTTCTTAACAATTACTAGGCCTAACTGTGTTCTTTTTCAGTTTTAGGCTAAGACACATCCTCTTCCTCATCATCTGACACCCATTCTTCAATACTTGGGGCATCATCATACTTCCTAACTACCTTAGGCTCTTCTTTACTAGACATAGCTTTACTGTTCTTAACTACAGACTTATTAACAAACTCATCTAAACCAGTAAAAGACAAGTTAGGTGTTGGAGGCATGAAATTTCCTATGTAGGGAGGTAGAACTGCATTATAATTTTCATAGCCTAAACCTTTATTGCATGTGTCAACTATCTGACACTCTATGAGCTTGTTTAAACTTTTAGATGCATTTTCAAATTTATCTACATTAAGTTGAATGCCATATTTTTCTTTTTGAACTATGTCAAGCTTTTTCTTAAGCTCTCTAATAGTTATTTCTCCTATGTGAATTTCAAATTTTAAGCCCTTAATATCTTGTAAATAAATAGACTCATTTGCTTTATAAACTTCAAGTTTTTCTTCCACAGACTCTAACCTGTCTTATAAGCTAGAACCATTAACTCAGATTTCTTTAAATCTTTTAATAGTTGATCATTTTGAGATTTAAGAAGTTCAACAGTTTCTAATCAAGATTTTGAACAAATAGAATTGGTATGCGTTTAATTACACATACCTTTCACCATTAAAATCGGACTTAAATGACCTAAAACGTACCAAAAATACATTGTATTTGTATTGTGCGGGAAATGGATATCCGACAAAAGGACGAAAAACCAAGCCAAAAATGACAAAACCAAGCACGGAATGGAAAAGCGTGGAGAAGCCAAAGTTAAATCAA
This sequence comes from Tanacetum coccineum, assembly GCA_026074375.1. Lineage (NCBI taxonomy): Eukaryota > Viridiplantae > Streptophyta > Magnoliopsida > Asterales > Asteraceae > Tanacetum > Tanacetum coccineum. Next base: position 987 of record BQNB010026815.1, on the reverse strand, counting down.
AGCCAAAGTCCAAGAAAAAGCCAAAGTCAACAAAAGTCAACCAAATGGTCAACTCCGAAAAGTCAAAGTCAACACCGAAGCCTTAAACGAAGAAATGTTAAATGGGCCCACCCGTACCCATCTAATGGGCCGGGTCAGCCTATTTATACATTACATGAAGACTTTAAGCCCAAGTTTAAATAAAAAGGCCCATTTCCTTTTATAATTATAACCGGCCCAAACTGGTAAGGCCCAATCCATTCCCATTTCCCATTTAACCTTCGTTAGTTCCTTTAGGGACTAACTTTGCAAAACCTCATATAACTTTGAGGGGGCATTTCTGCCATCCCCCAAAGTTGAATCCACCACAAAGGACCATCCTTGCAATTCAACAATATACTTTGAGGGGCCATTTGTGCCACACTCCTAAACTTCACCCTGACAACACACACACCCGTTATAACAATTTTTCCCGCCCAAGCCAAACTCCACTATTCACATTTCCCTGTCTCCCCTCCTTTACCACTGTTCACCCCCAGCCAAAAACTCATTAAAACTTACCCCCACCTCACAAAGGGACAAATGACAAAATGGCAATCCTCCCTCACCCAATTGGCTGTCAAAAAGGATGGATATGATGAAAGAACTTGGGGACAAAGGCAATTTGATGGCTAAGATGAGCTTAGGGTTTCACTCTCACAACAAACACACTTGTGTTTCTATCTTAGCAAAGAAACACAACTAGAAGAAGACAAAGATTGAAGAGAGGGCAAGTACTTAGTCGTTTTTGTATAATTAGGATGTCTTGTGAGCCATTTGGGAATATCTAGTTTTTTTACTTAGTTTTCACCTAGTTAGTTTTCCAAGCAAATTTAGTTCTTAATTTTCCTTGTAATGTTTTCAAGTTAATGAAATTTAAAAGTTTCTTAAGCTCTCATTTAAGCTATTTTATAACCTGCTTTTTACTTAGAAATATAAACAGTTAAGAAAATCTTAAAAGAAAGAAAT
>BQNB010026814.1:0-58219 GCA_026074375.1 Tanacetum coccineum | reverse complement strand
TTCTAGGTGCGTAAATGTTATCGATTGTCGAGAGACATGTCAGAGAAGAATATTTTTGGTATTTTTGAAATTTTTTGATTTTGTATTTTGCTTTGATAGGTTTTATATTTTTCTTTTCTGATAAATATATTCAAAGAGTTACCGAGATTTTGCAAGACGTTCAAGTTCCGTTGGAGACAAGCTACGCAATCCAAGGCGACGAACCAAATAGTTGAATCGGTCTACTAGAAGAGCTTTGGTGAAGAGGTCGGCCAATTGGTAATCCTTCTTGACAAAATACAGTTCAATCGTACCCTTTTCCACGTGTTCCTTTATGAAATGGTAGCGGACATTGATGTGTTTTGTTCTCGAGTGTTGGACCGGGTTGCAGGATATGGCTATGGCTGATTTTGAATCACAATAGATTAGAATCTTGTTGAAGTAATAGCCATAATCCATTAACTGTGTCTGCATCCAAATGACTTGGGCACATCAAGCGGATAGAGACACATATTCTGCTTCCGCGATTGATAGCGCCATACAGTCTTGTTTCTTTGAGGACCAGCTAACCAGCTTTTCACCTAAGAATTGAGATTTACCAGAAGTACTCTTGAAGGTGTCTTTACATCCCACATAATCAGCATCTAAAAATCCGGTTAGTTCAAAACCAGAATCCTTCGTATATTAGAGACCCATATTAATGGTTCCTCGGAGATAACGAAAGATCCTTTTAACCTCTTTGAGGTGCTTCTCAGTTGGCTTAGCCTGGTACCGAGCATATAAACAAGTAGCATGTACAATGTCCGGTCTGCTTGACGTAAGATACATTAGGGCACCAATCATGCTATGATATTTTGTTGCATCGACTAGAGTTCTATTTTAATCTAGGTCAAGCTTATCTTTGATCTCCATTGGAGTACCAACGGGATCACAAGTTTCTATTTCATATTTTTTAAGGATTTCTAATACGTAGTTGGACTGGTTTATGAAGATGCCACAGGGGGATTGGTTAACTTGTAAACCAAGGAAAAACGTCATTTCCCCCATCACAGACATTTTGAAGCAGCTTTTCATGAGGTCAGAAAATAGTTGGGTGTACCTAGGGTTTGCAGAACCAAAGATAATATGTTGTCGTCGAAGCACCTTATAAATAATGTTGGATCGATTGTGCCTTTGAAGAAGTGATTTTGTAGGAGAAATGTTGACAATTTGCCATATCATGCCTTTGGTGCTTGCTTTAACCCATATAGTTCTTTCTTAAACTTGTAGACATGGCTTCAATGATCAGCATCGATGAAACCTTCAGGTTGACACACGTACACGTCTTCTTTTAACGTACCATGCAAGAAAGCAGTTTTCACGTCCATTTGAAACACAATGAACGATTTGTGTGCAATATATGCCAAAAATATCTTGATAGCTTCCATTCTAGCAACCAGAGCAAAGTATTCTTTGAAATCTATTCCTTCCTCTTGGCGGTACTCTCTCACAACCAAACGAGTCTTGTTTTGGATGACCGTGTTCTCTTCATCATGCTTGTTTTTGAATAACCATATCAAAGTTAGGGGTTTTATGTTATCTAGAGCAGGAACTAATACCCATACATTAAGTCTTTTGAACTAAAGAAGCTCTTTTTGCATTGATTCAATCCATGCAGGGTCGGTCATATCCTCTTTGACATTCTTTGGTTCCATAGTGCTCACCATTAATGCATACATGCATATGTCACCATCTGATCGAAGTTGATTCCTTGTCAAAACTGGTCATGAGGGTTCTCCTATCACTTGTTCAAGAGGGTGATCCTTAGTCCACTGATATTCGTGAGGGTAAGGTTGATAAAAGGTATGCATGTTCGTTGGATCCACATATTGTGAAGATGATGATTCAGCCGCACTTGTAGATGGAGTAGTAAAAGGATTAACAAACGTATTCTCATAAAGCATAGCATTTGGAACATTATCAACAACTGTTTTGGGTTGGAGTGGAGCTTGATTATTTTGTTGCTGACCATGTTGTTGTTGTGTTTCGAGCTCGTCAACATCCAGTAAAGTGTTTGGAATATTTGTAGCTAGAAAGGATGAATTTGTTGGTGTCGGTGCGGTGTCTGCGGTTGTTGTAGTTGCTGTTGGAGTCTGAAGAACTTGAGGTGCTTGAGCAGCCAGAGCAGTTCTTGCAGCAAGTGATGGTTGACCACCAATGTAATCATCATACATAGCTTCGAACAGTAAATCCAATTTACGCTCAATTGGTTGTTGAGTTGTTATTGTTGACGGAGCATCAGTGAGATCGAGTCCTGAACTGATTTGTCCAGAAGTCATACTTTGAAGCTTGGGTTTTAAACTGCTTTGTTCAAAATCCATAGCTGAAAGCTCATCAAATGTCACATTCATTGTCTCTATGATTTTCTTTGTCCTTCGGTTGTAAACTCTGTAAGCACATGAATTAGCAGAATAACCAATGAAAAAGCCAATGTCACCTTTTGCACCAAGTTTCCCAATGTCTTTACGATCATTCTTGGGATAACAAAGAGCCTCGAATACATGAAGAAAGGAGATATTTGGTTTTTTTGCCATTAATAAGCTCGTATGGTGTTTTGTCAAATCGACGGTGAATGATGGAGCGGTTTTGAGTGTAACACGCAGTAGCAATCGCTTCAGCCCATAAGAATAACGGTGCATGAGAAAAAATCAACATTGTTCTAGCAGCCTCCACTAGCATGCTGTTTCTTCGTTCAACTACTCCATTTTGTTGAGGTGTTTGGATAGAAGATGCTTGGTGAGAGATGCCAACACTATCAAAGTATTCTTTAAGCACTTGATTCTTGAATTCTGTACCGTTGTTGGTTCTTACAATAATGACTGGAGCTTGTAAAAGGACTTGAATTTTCTTCAGGAAAGTCTTAATTACTTATGGTGCTTCATCCTTTGATATGAGAAAGTGAACCCACGTGTAACGAGAATAGTCATCCACTATCACCAGAACATACCGCTTTTCATTGATGCTTTCAACTCTCATCAGACCGTATAAATCCATGTGAAGAAGGTGTAACCTCTGCTTAGAATTTAGAACTGGTTAGAGTGGGTGAGATTCCCTTTTGCTTTTTCCTTGCTCACATGAAGGAAAAAGATGTTCTTTATGATATTTGAAATTTAGAAGACCGGTGACAAGATTGTTTCTGGCAAGGTCATTTATGGTGTCAAAATTAAGGTGGGATAAGCGTTGATGCCATAACCATGACTTGGTAGAAGTAGCACGAGACATGAGGCAAATTGGAGAAGCAGAGGCCATTTCCTGGAGATTGATGGTGTAAAGGTTTGTTGTGCGATTTCCTTTTAACAAATCAACTCCTTTAAGTTTTAGACGAAACATGTGTTTCTTCTGAAAGCGACCTCTAAATCTGAATCACAAAACTGCCCAACCGAGAATAGGTTGTGCCCCAAGCCCTCAACGAAATAAACCTTGGTGATTAGAATATTTCCCCATTGGAGATCACCATAACCCAGAATTGCAGCAACATGATCATTTCCAAAGCAAACGGTTCCCAAGAACTTCTAGAAGAAATTTATGAGAAGCTTCAGATTGCCTGTCATGTGCTTTGATCATCCCGAGTCTACACACCATAAACAGATTTTAATGACCTTAGCTGATCCATCTGAATCATAGACGGGAGCTTTATCAATCTGAGTACCCGATGTCAATGCTTGCTGCAAATTAGCCATCAAAATGCAGTTTGCATTGACTTCCTCAATTTCATCAAAATCCGCTGCAGCAGCTATCAAATCGAATTCTTTAGCTTGGAGTTGAATTCCTGTTTCTTCCTTTTGAGCAATTAGCAGCTGAGTTTGAAGATAAGCAGCATCTCTTCTTCTTGGTCTGACCGAGCAGTTCCTAGCAAGATGACCCAATCCTCTTCAGTTATAACACCTTATCTAATTACCATTATTCCCATTTGCATTACCCTTAGCCCGTGCTGCTACAACATTACCATTCCTATTCGGATTTTGATTAGCAATCCTGGAAACAACAATAAGCCCATTCTGATTTCTAACATTCTGAAGGTATGGATTCTGAACAACCTGATTCCTGACATTCTGTACTGCATTATACCCATTTTGATTCTTAACATTCTGCCCAACATACTGTCTAAATTGATTCCTACCATTGCCTCCAACCATCTGCATCTATCTGTCTTGACCTATATTCATACCCGGTTGAGCAATCTGCCTATTTTAAGGGTTTGATGAAATTCTCTGGTTGTTGTTGGTTAGTGTTGAGTTGTTTAGTTTGAATGCCTTAGCCATTAGAACAAGTTCCATGTTCATTACAGTTGTGGGATCTGTAATGTCTTTGGGATTTGGCATTGGTTGTTGCATGTAGTTCTGGTTGAATGATGGTTGTGGGTTATAGTTGTTGTTGTGGGGAAGTGGTTGTTGCATGTAGGTACTTGGTGATGATTGATCTGGGTGAAACACTGGATAGTTGTAAGGATTATTGGAGTTTTCCATGAATGCCAAAGGATCATGTGTTTTTGCAAGTCGTTTAGCTTTTAGATCATTTACCTCCTTTTGATTGTATTTTAAGAAATCATACAACTGAGTGTAATCTGCTGTATGCAAGCCCTTTGTTTGATGAACAATGGTAACATGTCGACTCCATTCAGGTTGTAAGTTGTTTAGAAACTTAAGATTGCTGGCAATCTTTTCTGGAAAATGTTTGTTTCTCTTGAATTCCAATATCATAACCTTTCATCATTTGTTGGACACATAACCATATTTCCTGAGCAATTTCATAACTATCAACAGCAGCATAGATGTCTTCAGGAAGACCGAGAAGAATAGTCTGAATGGCTTGATCATCTGCTTCCACCTGTTTAAGCTCTTTCTTAGTGAGTTCATCATCTGTCTGCTCATGAAAAGTTTCATTGACAGGAACTTCACGATCTGCATCACCTGGTTCAGGAATCATTCGTCTGACATATGGACCATTCATAATGGAATTGTAGATTAAGTTTCCATTCGGTCTACTCTTTGCATAACAAAGAAGACGAGAGGACCATGGAACATAGTTCTCTTTGTTAAGCATAGGATGGCAGTTTTAGGAACCAGCAGCATAAATGTCTTGTTGAGTCGACATTGTAAAAGTGATGTGAAATGATAAACAAGGATCGTTTTAGTTATTGGTGAATATGGGTTGAGTTTGTGATTTTGTAAAAATGATTAATTCTCCTCCTGAAGAAAAGTATTAATTCTCCTCCTGAAGAAATGGATTAATTCTCCTCCTGAATAAATGGATTAATTCTCCTCCTGAAGGAATGAATTAATTCTCCTCCTAGAGGAATGGATTAATTCTCCTCCTGAAGGAATGGATCAATTCTCCTCCTGAAGAAATGAATTAATTCTCCTCCTAAAGAAATGGATTAATTCTCCTCCTAAAGAAATGGATTAATTCTTCTCCTGAAGGATGGACTAATTCGCCTCCTAAAGAAAATATTAATTTGGCTTCCAAAGAGAAGTTACTAATTCGCCTTCAAGAACAAAACTAATTCACCTCCTGTAAAAACGCACTTCAACTTTTCCAAAACAATAAAAGACTCAATTTTTGACGTTTTTACCCAAAAAATTTTGTACTTCTTGCTTATCTAAGCCTAGTAGAATCTTAAAAACATAAACTTTAACGATTTTGATACGAAAATTTTGAAATCAAGATTTTGAGTACACAAAACCTTTTTAAACCAAAAACCTTAAAAAGATGAACCTTTTGATGTTTTTCTTAGATTTTTCTTGTACTTCTAACTAAAACTAGGATAAAAAAGAGGAAAAATGCAAACTTTATGGTATTTGAACACCCAACCAAAGTGAGACACTTGTTCGAGTACTCGGACAAAAAAAACAAACAAAAACAAACCAAATCACCAAATGAAACTCCTTGGCTCTTGATACTACGTGTTACATGATATCATTTCATCACCTCAAAACATAAAATAAGAAAAATTCTTAGAGAGAGAAAGAACTAGAGAGAGAAATAAAAGATATAAAAAGATAGTTACTTGACTTAGAGAAAATGAGAAGCAACACCCTCTCCACACTTGGAGAGGGAATTATATAGTACACGATATAAAACCCTATGGTGGTTTGTTTGGGCTTTATGTTCGGCCGAACATAATACAAATGGGCTTTAAGCCTGACTCCTAGGCCCAATTAGCTTAAATGAATTCCCGAAAACATAGACTAAACTATTACAAGGTTCGAGAATATTAATTACGATCAATTTAATAAAAGTAAGTCTAACATTATACATTGTATTCTAGTGGTCCTAATTGTACACAAACACAAGAAAAATAAAAATCCTCAATTTTGAATTTTTGTTCAACATGAACCCTAGACACAAATTGGAATGAAAATAGATGAAATGACTTACAATTGATGATCTTTGTGATGTTAGGATTGATTATAAATGTTGATTTGATCTTCAATTAGTGTTTTGATGGTTGATTTTATGTTTTGGTAGTTTTTGGGTCATGGTTCTTCAATGGTGGAAGAAAAGGAGTGTTTGTTTTTGTATTTTACAAAAATGAAAGTGACAGACATAATGCTCCACTGGTGGCGGTCCCATATCGATATGGGGGCCGCCAATTTTAATTTGGGGGTCGTCGAAGATATGGGGGCCGCCCTTAGTTGAGGGTGTTGGGCTTCAATTTTGATAGAATTTTTACAAAGAGGAGTGACATTTTAATATGCATTTTACGAATTAAAAATGCTTAAAGTACTTCGGACGAAGTATTTAAGTTGTCACGACACGGAGTGGAACACGGACTAGAATCGAGATAGAAGAAAAAGAAGACGACTTATAGAATGTGTTCCATCATTCCTAAACCAAGACGTAGATATTTAAACGATTCTCGTTTAAGGGGTTTAGTAAGAATGTCAGCGATGTTGTCGACGAACATCACTTTTTCAATAGAGATATGTCCTTTCTGGACATTATCACGAAGAAAGTGGTGACGAATTTAGATGTGTTTGGTTCAAGAGTGTTGCACTGGGTTTTTGCTAACGTCAATCACGCCTTTATTGTCGCACATGATTAGGACGTCGTCAAGTCGAATGTTATAGTCGATAAGAGCTTGTTTCATCAATATTGCTTGTTGACATGCCTTTCCGGCGCTTACGTATTCGGCTTCGTTAGTGGATATAGCAAGAGCGGTTTGTTTCTTCGAGAACCAAGATGTCAAACAACATCCCACGAACGTAAAAATATCGCTAGTGCTCTTTCGGTCCACATAATCTCCCGCATGATCAGAGTCGGCATATACTATGGTTTTTATGCCGATTCCCTTAAGATACCATAATCCTAAGTGCGTAGTGCCTTTAATGTATCAGAAGATACGCTTAACCGCTTCAAGGTGAGTGGTTTTAGGAGCCTCTTAGAAGCGGGCACAAAGGCAGACACTAAACATGATATCGGGCCTACTTTCTGTTAGGTATGATAAACTACCTATCATGCCTTGATACTTAGTACTATCTACCGACTCACACTCTTCGTCTTTCGTTAGTTTAGTATCGGAGGACATGGGGATTTTCATTGGTTTAGAATCTTTTAAGCTAAATTCCTTAAGCGTTTCTTTAATATCCTTAGATTGATTAAAGAAGATACCATCTTCCATTTGTTTTATTTGTAATCCAAGGAAGAAGTTGAGTTCACCCATCATGCTCATCTCAAACTCGTCATGCATAATTTTGGCAAATTAATCACACATGTCTTGACAAGTGGAGCCGAATATAATGTCGTCGACATATATTTGAACAATGATGAGGTTTGAACTTTTCTTCTTGGTAAAAAGTGTATTATCTACCATTCCCATTTTGTACTCATGTTTAATAAGAAAAGATTTTAATCTGTTATACCAAGCTTTGGGTGCTTGTTTAAGACCATATAAAGCTTTCTTAAGTTTATAAACATAATCCGGTTTTTCAAAGTCAATGAATCCTGGCGGTTGTGCCATGTATACCTCCTCATTGATAAAACCGTTCAGGAATGCACTTTTTACATTCATTTGGAATAGCTTAAAATCTAATACACAAGCATAAGCTAATAGTATTCTAATAGACTCAAGTCTAGCAACTGGGGCATAAGTTTCATCATAATCGATGTTCTCTTGTTGATTATAGCCTTGAGCAACTAACCTAGCCTTATTTCAAGAAACAATACCGTTCTCGTCTAATTTATTTCTAAACACCCACTTAGTTCCTATGATTGTCATAATCCTAGGTTGTGGAACTAAATCCCAAACATCGTTAGCAATGAATTGATTTAATTCTTCTTGCATGGCGATTATCCAACTCTCACCCGTTAAAACTTCGTTCACATTCGTAGGTTCTATAGTTGATATAAAACAAAAGAAGTTACTTTGGTTTTGGGCTTGTGACCTAAGAGTTCTTTGGTTGAGGTTTCCTATGACATTTTCTAATGGATGCTTTCTAGATTCCTTAATATTGACTACTTCGTCAATCTCTAAAGTTTCATCCTCAATGTCATTTTCTAAGATTTTCTTTTCGGCAACCTTAATTGCTTCTTCTTCATTTAAGTCATCATCCACCAAGGGTGATGTCTTAGAGGGTGGAGGAGTTTCATCGAATGTCACGTTGAGTGATTCTTTGATTTCCCTAGTGTGTTTACTAAGGATGATGTATGCTTTACTATTTTGGGAGTAACCTAAAAAGACACCTTCGTATGACTTTGGGTCAAACTTAGTGAGGTAGTCTTTAGTGTTTAAAATGAAGCGCTTGCTTCCAAGCACTCTAAAATAATCAAGAGTAGGTTTCCTACCTCTTATGAGTTCATAAGGTGTTTTTCCTAGGATGGCTCTAATTAGGATTCGATTGAGAATGTAAGTTGAGGTATCTACGGAGTTACACCAAAAATTTTAAGGTAACGATTGTTCATTCAACATTGTTCTACGCATTTCTTGTAGTGTCCTATTTTTCCTTTCTACCACGCCATTTGATTGTGGAGTGCGTGGAGCCGAGAAGTTATGTGTAATACCATTGGCATTACAAAACTCTCCAAATTACACTTCATTATCAATTTCTCTACTATGGTCAATTCTTATTGACACTATTGTACATCCTAATTGGTTTTGAATTTTCCTACTAAATATTTTGAATTGATCGAAGGCTTCGGTTTTATCTTTAAGGAATCTAGTCCAAGTATACCTAGAGTAGTCATCTACTATGACCAAGGTATAGTGGTTTCCTCCGTAACTCCGTACGGCAGATGGACCGAAGAGATCCATATGAAGGAGTTCTAAGCATCTAGTCATTGAGACTATATTTTTAGCTTTGTGACTAGCGTGAGCTTGTTTTTCAATTTTGCAAGCATCACAGAAGTGTTGATCAAACTTAAGCTTAGGTAAGTTTCTAACTAATTCCTTAGATGCTAACGATTGAATGAGACGCATATTAGCGTGATCTAATCTCCTATGCCACAACATAGAGTTTTCATTAATCGTTGCAAGACAAATTTTGTCTTTTGGCTTATTTCCTAATTTCATCACATATAAGCCTTTCTTCCTAATACCTCTACCTATAACCTTACCATCCTTAGTGATTTTACTATCATGTTTAGAGAAAGCTACTCTACACTTATTATCACATATTTGTCCTACATTTAGCAAGTTAAATCTTAAGTTATCTATATGTTCTACATTATCTATTTTAAGAGTCATTCAAAATCGTACCTTTACCAATGATGTTACCGCGAAGATTGCTACCAAAGATAAAATTACCTCTGTTCTATTCCTTGTAGTTTGAGAAGAGCTTTCGGTTACCCGTCATGTGTTTAGAGCATCTGCTATCCTTTATCCACTCATCGGGTTCCAAGTCGACTCCAAGGCATATCTATTTATATAAGATAATAACTCAAACATTTGGTCCCTAATATCTCATGGGTACAAAGTTGTTAGTGCTAAACATCCCTTGCATTTGATGCAACTGGTTAGGATGTGGAAATGGAGGACACATTTCCCATGGCATGTAACTTTGACGTTGGAAATTGTTCCAAATTATGAGAAAACCATGAGGTTGGTTTTGTCGACCAACGTTCCTTTTTGGTTGAGGTGTCTTAGGACAAAGATAATTATTATTGACTCTTTTAGGTGGTGGAGTTTTTGATCTAAAGTTTGGTTTTAACGATGGCTTGTAAAATCGATTAACTTCATTATCACTAGCAACTGGAACTTTAACTTTGTTTACCATTATATGTTTTGGTCTAAGATTCAAAATGAATTTTTGAAAAGAAACAGATTTCTCAAAACCTGGTGAACTGACCAACGGTCCTATAATTGCTTTGGGGGCCGCCTCTGCTATATGGGGGCCGCCCTTATTTAAGGGACCTCCACCAAGGGACGTTTCTTTTTGAGATTTCATAAATTTTATTTCCTTAGTTCCACTAGTTGATGCTTCAAGTGAATTGAATCCCAAACCTAATTTATCTCCGGAGAGTTTTTGATTACTTAACATTTTATTTAAGCAATGTGTACTCTTTTCAAATTTCGTTAGTTTAATAGTTTCCTCTTTAAGTTTTTCATTTTCAATTCTAAGCAATTGACATTTTGTACATTCGAGATCAACTCCCTTGTTTTTCTCAAATATGGACAATTTTTCTTATAGTTTACTAAGCTCATTTTCTAAGCTATTTCTAACGGCTTTTAATATTTTGTTCTTTGTGATTATTTTTAGACTCATTTTGCATAGTTTGTCATATTCATTATCTAGAGCTAAATCACCTATTGATGAGTTATCATCACTAGAGTAAGAGGAATTGGAACATACCTCATTTGATGCTTGAGCTACGAGACACCTCTCGTCTTTGGCCTTCGCATCATCTTCTTCACCGCTATCACTCCAAGAACCTCCGACGAAAGCTCTTTGGTTCTTGTCATTCGGTGGTTTTGGACATTCTCCAATAAGATGATTTGGATCACCACATCTAAAACATTTTCTATCACTTTTGTCGTTCTTGTCATCTCGGCTTCTTTAGAACGTATTTTTGTTGTTCCGAGGTTGTCTCACGAATCTACCTCTTCTCTTGAAGAACTTCTTGAAGTCTCTAACTGCCATGGCATATTCTTCGTCTTCACTTTCAGAAGTGAAACACTCCTCATCACTAGATTCTTTCTTAGCCTTTAAAGCAAGAGATTTTCTTTCTCCCCTAGCTTTGACTATTTCATAATCTTTCTTGACGATCATCTCATGAACTTTAAGATTTCTGATGAGTTCATCAAGTGACAGTGATGTTAAGTCTTTCGACTCTTCAATCGCCGTGACCTTTGCTCTCCATTTAGGATGTAGAGCCCTAAGAAACTTCCTAACATAATTCTTGCTAGAATAACCTTCATCAAGAGCTTTTAGACTAGTAATAATAGTATTAAATCTAGCAAAAGCACTATCTATAGATTCGTCTTCAAAAAAATTGTTCATATTGTTGTACCAAAAGGTCAATCTTGTTATCTTTGACTTGGCTATTACCTTGATGGGTGATTAACAAAGTTTTCCAAATTTCTTTTGCCGTATTACACATGAAAATTCTTTCATATTCCCCCCCCCCCCCCCCCCCCCCCCCCCCCCCCCCCCCCCCCCCCCCCCCCCCCCCCCCACACCCCCCCCCCCCCCCCCTATTCTTGGCAAGGCATTGTAAATAACCATTTAGGCTTCGTTATTTACTCGCCAAGCCTCTTTTTAAGATCATCACTTTGTTTTTCAAAAGGGATAACCTCATCTAATTTGGTTTTGGATTTGTTGATAGGTTAAAAATCACCGTTAGTAATAACATGCTAAAGATCAAGATCTTTTGATTTAACATATGTTTCGAATCTATTTTTCCAATAAATAAAACTATCACTTTCAAAAAGTGGTGGTCTTTGCATAGATTGCCCTTCTAGATATTTGTCGGAATCCATAGATCGATCCAAGCTTTAAAATACAGTATATTTTAAAAATCTTAAGTGACCTCGGCTTCTAATACCAATTCTGGAAACTAGAAGGGGGGGTTAAATAGTTTATAGGTTAATTAGCGTTTTAAAATTTTGCTTCTAAAATTTGTTAGATCCGAGTAAATGTTCAACCAACCAACAATATGAACCAACAATGTACGTATCTACTAGCTACAACTAATCAAACAATAAATAAAAATCACAACAATATAAAGAGATGAGGGAAGGAACAATCAAACCAAGACACCAAGATTTATAGTGGTTTGGCTAAGAAGCTCCTCTTCGCCCTACTCCACTCCCCGAGTATCCTACTCGAGATTTCACTATGTCAACAAGCTCCTTTTAGACGGAGAAAACCGTTTACACGTCGTTTACATTGTTTTCAGACACTGAGCTAAATGTCGATCTATCACTTCACAAGTAATACACAATCACAAGATCTACACTATCAGATTTATATACTATTCGACTTACACAACCACACAAGATAATCAAGATAGAGATTTGGTTCTTAGAAGAAAGAAGAAGAAATCACTAGACTACAACAATTCGTTTCTTGGTGAATACGAATGTTCTTCTCTTGCACTTGATAGAGAGAAGAGGAGAGATGAGAAGAAGAGATTGGATCACTTGAAACAAGATCAAACAATTTTAGTTATCAAGAGATTTAGTAAGAAAAGAAGGTTTTTAGAGAGAGAAATAAGACAAAAAAATTCGTGCAAAAAGGTCTGTTTTCAGCTGGAAATAGTACAGTATTTATAGGCAAGAAAACCTAACGGTAACTGCTGGCGGTCCTAGATATATCTGGGGGCCGCCGTAGACTGACGATCCCCTATTTGTCTTTTAGTGGGGAAGGTTTTATCTGGTATAGAAGCTTCCATTTTGAGGGGAAAATCATATTTGAATTTTTATGTTTTAATAAAATATTTATTTTAATTAAAAAGTATTTTGTATATATTTATTTTGTAAAAATGTGATGGTTAAGAAAAATTATTTTCTTGATCACTAATAATGTTTAATGATTTGTTTATACATACCGTAAGTGATTTACATTTGAAATGGAAATTTACGATTAATAATTTGTAAACGTTTATTTTTATCGTAAACGTTTATACATTTTTGTTATCTTCAAAACATCGAGAGGTCGAAAAATATAAATAACATTTTTAGACATTATTTGTATTAACAAGTTTAACAAAATCGTTTTTTATTTAGCAAATATTAAGGTAAAATTCAAGGATGAAGATGTTGCTTTATTACTACTCACTTCCTTACTAGCATCATATGAACACTTTGTGTATACCTTGATCTATGGACGGGAAGCTTTGACTTTAGAGGACGTGATGGCCACACTAAATTAAAAAAAAATCAAAGAAAGGTCTAAGGCGAAGGGGGGATGATGGTGAAGGGTTATATGTGAAAGGAAGAATTGATCGTAGGGATTTACATCAGTCAAGGGGAAATCCATGATCGATGTCCCAAGATGGAAAACTCAAGTGGTATATTTTCCAATCTGATGATCACTTGAAGAGAAACTATTCGAAGAATAATTGTAAGAAGTCAACAGGTTACATCAAGAAAGATGATCATCCAAGCTCTAGTAGTGTAACACCCTTATTTTTGGATTGCGCAGCGGAAATTTCAATGGGTGTTACTAAATAACACAATACACCAATATAATAGAAAACGACCCAAATGAGACGTTTTACAAACATGTGTTCCATTATTTAATCAAAGAAAATGAATTTAGGTCCCAATAATAATCGTGACCACAACCATTACAACATTTGAAAAACAATTGTTTCAAATTAAAGACATTGTTTTAAAACACATTTACACATTGTTTTTGAAAGACAAGGAACACACAAGTAGTCTTTCACCAAATCATCACACGCACGACACCTCTACGCCATCGTTGTCTTCATCCTTGGTTACCTAGGATAAAACATGTTTAAAACATCAACAAAATTGTTGAGTGAAATTCATAGAGTTTAAAATAATCAATAAGTAGTAATCTTTGAACACATAATTAGTTCTCAAGAAAACATTGCAACGAATACAATGTATAACATCTCTTTTCTTTCACACAATAAGCTCATGACACCGAACGTTAACAATACATATATCATTTCATATGCCAATTTGCCCCAAAACAAGGTATTATTGTCATATACCTACTACTTCTAAATATAAAACGTCCGTTTGACAGGGTGTTCACAAGGATTCAGACCCCGGACGGGGTTGTCAAACCCAATAGATCTATTTAATGCATTAGCGTTCACCTCACAAGGCGATTAACGGTTCATGAAATAAGGGACTTCGACAATAGCTACTTATGCGGAAACATTCTCATAATCGGGTCCAGCATACCATAAAATCATATGTGCTCGATTTATAAAACAAACATGTATCCCCCTCGCGGGTTTATAAAACAATCAAAAGATTTAAATGCGAGGCTATGAACTCACCTTAAGCAAAAGATTCCAATTCAATCAAATCAACAAGCGCAAATAACTTCACGTCTCAACCGCGACCTATATAATACATATATAGCGGTACGTGACTAAAAGTAAAATAATTCATATAATGCATACTTGCATATATATTTATATAACTATTACGTATATACAATCATATACTACAATCTCCAAGTGCGACGCAAAACATTTTACTTCGACGCACTAACAATATCACAACGTTTACCATAAAGTTTCTATTTTTAGAAAGTTGCCGAAAGTAAAGATAATATAATCCGAACTTCATATTTCATCATTAATTAACTAACATTACAAACCCTTTGCTCATTATAAACCATATTCAAAAGTATATGAAAGTTTGACTTTTAAAAGTCAAACTTTGTAGTTGACTTTTTACACCAAAAATGACCAATCTTAATTCGGACGTAAAACGTTCGTTATTAAGAGTTACGCGACGAGCCACCTAGCGAAGCGTAGCTAAAGGCGAACTCTATCACTTTTCATTATCAAAATTAACCTAAAAAATTTCTCGAATCGCTATGAGGCGGTCAAACTTTCTGGTCAAACTTGACGTGTTCAAAACCCATTAAAAGGGCATTTTTGACTTAAACCAAATATCAAAACATGTTTAACTAGCCTATTTAAGTATACCAAAACCATCAAACTTCAAATAATAATCAAATATACTTTCAATATTTTCCGCACTTGAATCCTATAGCACATAATATATAATACGCAATATCGTCAAATTAATCACATAAAAATGTAACTAGAATACTCACAAAGCTATAAAAAAAATTGTTTTGGTTTACCCTTGTGGTTTGAAATCGAACGCAAACCCAAACAGCAAACCAAAACCTTTTTCAATCAAACCAACTTGCAAGAACACTTATCTAACAACTATAAACACCCTCTTGAGATCAAAACTTTAAGAAATCAACCAAATTTCTAATTTAAAAATACTTGTTGCATGTGGGATTTTATTAGTGGGATGTGTAGGTCTTGATGAGAGGATTAAGAAAATGTACTTAAATCGTATTGCATGTCAGAAAATCAAAGATGGTGGTGGTGTGAAGGTGTGGCCGGTCGTGGAGTTCAAAGGGGAGGGAGGAAGAACAATTTTTTTCTAAAAGAAAGAATGGATGTATAGTCTTCCTTTTATAGGAAATAAGTTTGGACACTTAACATAAATGGTCCCTCCTTCTTTATTATTCTTTTAAAATAAGTACCAAGGTTATTTGTTTCGATATTTTAGCTAACCAAAGACTCGGGTCACACCACATCCACAAAATATTTTTATTCAGTCCCACTAATTTACTTTAAAACATTTATTAACATGTTAATTCACGTAAAAAATGACCTTTAAACACGGTTTTTACAAAAACACGGGGAAAAGCCATAAATACAAAAATAAAATAATCACGCTCTCAGAGCGACAATATATATGTTTCTAACTTTCTCGGACACTAAAAACAAATAGAAACTTAATCACGGCTTGTAATTTCTCAATAAATGGAAATTTTCACCAAACCTTATATAGCATAAACGACTAAAAATCAATTACGTAGTAAAATAATTACTATAGCTCGGGTTAAACGTTGACCAGAAACTCGGGTTGTTACAAATGGTTCGATTTATGATGATTCTGAAATAATGATGGTGATGAGTGCAGAGGCTCTGCTAGATTGGATCATGGATTCTGGATGTTCATACCACATGACACCCATGTTAGATATAATTTTGATTTTTTAGAATGCAATGGGGGCAGTGTACTGTTGGGTGACAACAAGGAGTGTAAGATCAGAGGTCTTGGCAAGGTAAGGGTACAACTGAGAGATAAGTCAAGTTTTATGTTACACAATGTCAGGTATATTCCTGAATTGAAAAGAAACTTGATATCGCTGGGAACTCTTAAAAAAGAGGGATATACCATAAAATTGCAATCAGGCAAAGTCAAGGTCATTAATGGTTCCAGGGTTGTTTTATCTAGACCACGAAGGGATAATTGCGTATACTCTTTGGATGACCATGCAGGTGAGCTTAATGCTAGTGTTGAAGAAAAAGACAGACTTGTGCAGGTTTGGCATAAAAGATTAGGACATATCAGCGAGGTGGGACTACAGGTGTTGGAAAAGCAGGGGCTGTTTGGCAAAAAGAGTCTAGGTAAGCTTGATTTTTGTGAAAATTATGTTTTAGGAAAGTCACATCGAGTCAGTTTTGGTGTAAGAAGGCACACTACTCGAGGAGTGATAGACTATGTTCATTCAGACTTATGGGATCCGTCTCAGGTGGAATCATTAGGAGGTAAGAAGTATTTCTTATCTATTATTGATGATTATTCAAGGAGGGTATCGGTTTATATCATCCGGTTCAAACATGAAACAATTGGAAAGTTTAAAGACTGGAAGCAGTCAGTAGAGAATCTGTAACACCCCCAAAAATGTGTCGCAGCGGAAAATATGTCAGGGGGCGTTACTTCATAATACAATAGCACAAGATACAAGAGAACGACCTCTAAATGTGTCGTTTGAAAAGTAATCTCGTTGATTTCTTTGAAATTGATATAATATTTGTCCCATAATTGCATCACAATGAAAAGCTTGAAAATAATCCAACGAGATTTGATCATTTGTATGCAAGTAGAAATCCATAAATGAAATCTTGTCAATTTTAGACTCCATTGCACATCAAGTAAGCCAAGCATCTAATTCACCTGAGAAAAACATGCTTAAAAGTGTCAACATTAAAGTTGGTGAGTTCATAGAGTTTTGTAAGTATAATGTAAATGTTGGAATCCAAAGATTTATAAAGTATGTGATTATTTCAATCCTTGTAATAATCGCCAAAAATGTAAGAGTAAATGTAGAACCAAAAGAGTTTAGTGTTTATTGCTTCGCCATGGGGTTAAAAAGAAGCAAAAAATGAGAAAATAAAAACTCTATCTACTTTGGCAAATACGGCCGCCATATGTATGCCTCATCCCAATCTGTTCAAATTCTGCCTATCTATTCGTTTATTCTGCTAATAGGAATAACTATTTATAAAAGAATATGGATTGGTAATTATAGGTATATGGTTGTCTCTAGTGTTATATTATCCACTTAATCGCCATTAAAACCTTGTTGCGCATACGTTTTTGAACCCTAATCCTCTTCTCGGTATCGATTATACAGCCCTTAGTGTTCTTCATTAAGGATATTGTTAATCGTTTCTAAGGTTTAACGTGAATTAATCATGACACGATTCCATATAGGGTTTCGTCTAGGGGGTTTGCGGGGTTTGTATTGTGTGCCTATCATTGAAATTAAGAATTTTCATATATCGATTAGCATTGAATTTATCTATTGCTGCATAGGTTTATTGTTCGTTTCCTGATTCATTAACGTAGAATGAAACCCTAAATATTTAGGGTTTGGTTTATTATCTGATTGAAGTGAACCCTAATTTCTAGGGTTTTATTATTGATCTTGTAAGCGGTTTTGTTTATAACTATCTGTGGGTTAAGAGAGTTGGAAGTTCAAGTTTGTTAGGGTATTTTTGTTCAAAAACCTTAGTTCTTGTTGTCTGATCTGTTTTAGAAGTCATACTATATGTTTTATGTAGTGGTTGCTAGAAGATAACCCTAATTATTTAGGGTTTGTTTCTGTTTCATCCGCTTATGTGCAAAACATGGTATGGTGATTTGTAATGGGTGCAAGTGCCCTGGTTTAACCATTTCTTGGATCGCTCTTAGATCAATCCAGCTAGGGTTTTGTCTCGTGATATCTTTCTAGGGTTTGGTTGCGCTTGTGGTGTTGTCGTGATCCTTGCATTTGGGATCTGGAAGTTACTTGTTTGCATCTAATGGCTGAGTGAAGTGTTTACATACATGTTAAAGATGATCTCAGTACATGCTGCTATTACGGGTAATTGAAGGCCAGGTTGCTGTGATTTTGGAGATTAGAACATGGTATTCTCTTGGGCAGTCTCTATGAAAGTTAGCCATGATGGCTATTTGGAAGGTCTTGGAAATCATATATGATTATGATGGTTTAAACTACAGTTTTATTTCCAAGATGATGAATATTTAGAAGTTACGCCGGACGATGAGGCTCAAGTGAACGATTACAAGAGCATATGTTAATTTTTGTTTTCAATATGATCTCCGCATATTAGTTGTTAGGAAGTTTTTATTACTTTTTAGGTTAGTCATAATATTGGTGTATCTTTCTTATGTAGGGAGTTTGTTAGTAGCACGTAGTTGCTTGTAATTGTCCATTTGTGGACTGAGATAAGGGATTTCACCCTTATCCTTTTGTACTATTATAACAACTCCTAGAATTTTCATCAACCAATTTACTATGACACAATTATACGGGGAAATTTTTCGCTTTATTACATTACTTGCATTGTCAATATCTTAGTATGTCATGTAACTTACATAACTAAAGTAGACGAGCTCACGCAACCTACCTATGTCATCCTATCTTTATATATGTCAAGCAAACATCATAACATGTCAAGTCAATATCATCATATCCTTTTTACAAAGTACATTATTCCTATAATGTACCATTCGCAACGTTATATCAAAACGGACTTTAAACCGTTATCGTATACCTCTAAACCCTAATTTCATGAAGGGTTAATATCTAAACTGATTACAAAGCTACAAAATGCATATATATAAAGTAGTTATAATAACAACTCAATTGAAATATAAAACCCCTCCAAGGTTCAAGTACCAGTCCTTAAATCTCAATATACAATGATCAAATTAAGCATGATCTCTAAAATAGCCATTTTACCTCCGTTTTACCTCCATTTTCCTAAAGAATCTTGTACAATTCATCAAGTACAAGTTACAAGCAAGTCATGCATTACTTTTTCAATCCATAATCATTCTCAATTCATGAATTCACAAGAAATCCAAGTTAAAAACCCTAACCCAAGCTAAATAGTAACCCGAGACCCGTTTATTGATTTTTATCCGTTTTAATCCTCAACACCCCCTCAAATTAAGTTATAATAACATAAATTTTGCAATCATGAGCAATCCTATTCATCATATTTCACATCATTACTATACTTCATCATCTTATTTCATTTGTACGTAAAATGAATCCGAGGAACCCTAAACATACCTAAATGGATCATTTGACCCGTTTACTCGTTTCTAACCATTTTAATCCCGAACAATCAACCAAGAGCTATTGTAAACTCATAAAATGAATTTAAAATTCATTATTTATCATTATTTTAACAATGTACAAGGAATCGAAGCCTAGAAAACCCTAATAAGTTCAATGCAAGCCCTAAATAGACTCCGCATAATCAAATCATTTTTGACCCATTTTAGCTTAAACCACCAATCAAATTTCATTAATGATCATTAATACAAGGCCCAAGGTCAGTATTCTATCATCCTTGATCAAATGTACACGAATTATAAGCCTTGAAAGTCAAAGAAACCAGATCCACCTTATGAACCCGCGACATATCTTACCCATTCTTAACCCGTTTTAACCCAAACCACATGCTAACTTTTGTTAATACTTCATATTACAACCCTTAAGAACATGTTTTAATCATCTCATGATCAATACTCACGAAATATAAACCCAAGAACTGAATTCGAGCCCCATGATACTAAAACAGACCCGCAACCCATTCTTTGCATTTCTTACCCATTCTAAGGCCTTTCTTTGCAAAATAACTTATCCACATGCATACTAAAGCAGCTTATGTAGCTGCTACTACAAATATCTTACCTCCTTTGGCCCCAAATATGGCCACATCTCCCTTCTTTTGTCCAATACAGCCGCGGCAGCCAAAGGGAGTGTCCACACCATCATTTTAGCTTCCTAGACTTCCACATCTGATTTCCTAGCTTCAACACATCCCATACTAGCCTACACACATGTCTTAATCAGATTACAAGAGTTCCTTAACCCCTTTGCTTGAATTCGAGTATAAATAGAGGCATACATGCTTCATTCAAACTTGCACCACACCTTCTCCTTCTATAACCCAAGTGAGCAACCTTTCTCTGCTCCTTATGATCCTAGGATCATCTAAGAATATCAAGAAGCAAAGCCTTGAAGAAATTGAAGCCCCAAAGTAAAGAAAACGTAGCGAACGAAGCTAAAATACCCGATGTCGGACCCAGTTTCCAAGCTTATAAGCTCATAACCAGTTCTAACAACATCAATACCTGCTACTACAACCTTATATTTTTCATATGCTCCTAACAAAACTCTTGTTAAAATTCAAAACTCAATTCAGCTCATTATCCATTAGATCCAAACCTAACACCGAAAAACCCTAATTTTTATGTTTATCTATAAAAACTAAATTTAGTCATAAATTGGCTGAAATGTAGATATAATCCTATCATAAGCAGCTTAACTAATGTAAAATAACCACTTTATAGATTATTCTAAAGAAGAGTTTTGAACTTAAAACCCCGCGCGTTTACATTTAAAACCTAATTTGACCTCATTTTGCTTCCATAGCTTAACGAATTCATTATTTTAAACTTGCGATTGCGTTAGAAAACTTCTATTTATAGTTTATTAAGTAACTTATAAATACTATTGAAAAGATAAAATAATGACATGCATGGCTAAGTTTGGACATGTTTGTAAATATCTATCCATAGCAAGGGGTATATATCGAAACTTTTGGAAACTTATAACTAAAAGGGCTGAAAATGACATTTTATCAAAGTTATAACTATAGGGATCAATTATGACACTTTTTTAAAGTGCAAGGTTTTATATTTGGTATATCTTTTTAAACATTGAAGGACCAAACTCGTAAAGTGCAAACGTCGAAGGTATATTTATGCCACTTTTCCATTTCTAAGGGACTAAAATGTAACACTTTAGAAAAAAGAAAAAATCAAGTTCAAAAACAACACAAGACATAACTTTAATTAACGCTTCTCTCGTGCATGAGTCATTTCCAGATATAGATCAAACGCTTTTAAAAACCGATTATATCGACTACACAATACTACAGGGAGCTTCATAATTAAGGGGTTTCATCTTGGATTACGTTTAGACTGAGTTGTTGGTTTATGATTTAAAGTGCCTTGGCTCCTCAAAAACGTTACTGACTGACCTTCTGAATTATGATGGCCCGAACGGTGGATACAATAATTCCAAACTCTCTAATCAAACTCATAACTCTTAAAACCAAAGTTCTAAAGTACAATCTTCCTAAGACTTGACATATTTACTCAGGTTGTGTGACGTGGCTGTTTACTATCATTTGCTATATCAACCTTCCCTGTTAAGATTGTGATAAGGTCGTCAGCTTTCATTCTGAAAATAATATTGTCATCTACCTATCAGGTGAAGTTCATAACTCGCCTTAAACACCTCATTTTACCATGTTTTATAAACCTCGAGGGTATACATGCTTTTTTACAAACTCTTTTATATACTCGTATTTCTTATAACAATTTGTTTACTTTCTTTCAATAGACTTAGTGAATATCATAGCCACTC
Source organism: Tanacetum coccineum (assembly GCA_026074375.1). Lineage (NCBI taxonomy): Eukaryota > Viridiplantae > Streptophyta > Magnoliopsida > Asterales > Asteraceae > Tanacetum > Tanacetum coccineum. Next base: position 36,284 of record BQNB010026814.1, on the reverse strand, counting down.
GCATTTCAATCTTTTCATAAACCCGTGAGGGTGGGGGGGGGTACTGCTATGAAATTACGAATACTAAGTGTTTTACAAGATACAATTCTATCCCTGACATATCAATTACTAGTGCTGTCTAATAAAGTTCACTATCCTACAAGTGGTTAAATTAATGACTTCAAGTTGTTAAATTGAATTTAGATATTAATGTGTAAATATTACAAATCCAACAATTCGTAAAATTGACTTCAATCGTTAAATTGACTGTTGATGATAAATAGTTTAGTGTCATTAATCCTCAAAGAGTCGTTAATTATGACTTCAAGTCGTTAAATGAACTTTGGGAGTTAATATGTGATATTATAAATCTCTTCAAGTCAATTAATTGACTTTTGATGATAATTTAGGTTGTGTCAAAATCCTATACAAGTCGTTTAAATTTGACTTCACGTCGTTAAATTAACTTTGATGTTAATAAGTAGTATAATAATATCTCTCAAGTCATTAGATTGACTTTTGATGATAATGTGTTAGTGCGATGTGCTTAGACAAGGAACAAGACCAGACAAGACCAATCAGACCAAACAAGACAATAACGCAGTAATACACTGTTACTATGATAATTGCATTCGTTGCAATCATTACTAATAACGGGTGTATAATAACAATACCATTTTCATAATAATTGTGTTTGTACAATTATTACACTATGACTTGTATTCAAACTATTTATCAAACCTATGAATTTCACTCAACCTTTGTGTTGACTTTTTAGCATGTTTATCTCAGGTTATTGAGCAATATACGGCACGGAGTGGCATGGACTCGAAGATGGCTAAAACTTGTTATCATTCACATTGTATGTAACTAGATTTTGGGACCTGCCTTTGTAAAACTCTGATTTGAAATGAATGATAACGTATCTTTTGAACAAACGTCTCTTTTGGGTCGTTTTCTATGATTATGATTGTTGTTTCCATGAAGTAATACCCCAGATTAGCTTCCGCTGCTATATTGTAAAAATGGGGGTGTTACGTACTTCAACATTTTTTGGCATTATATATTTACCGGGGAAACCCTTTACCAAAAAAATACAGGGGGTTAAAGAGTGGTTTGCATAGGGAGATCATGCAACAAAGTTAAGCACTTTTTTCCTCCATACGGTTTTCAGATTGGGTACGATCAATCAACGTCATTTTTTTATTTGGTGACTCTTATGATTCTATCCCAATGTTCTTATTTGTCCCAAATTTATTCAAAAGTCCATCCAGAAGAAAAATATGGCATACGAACGCCGTATCTTAAAAAACCTATTCACAATACTCAATGATTCGAGTTTGTAAACGTTGTTCAGTCTTTACATAACCTCTTTTATATATGTGAATTCATAACAGGGGATGGGTGATCAAGATGATAGCTGACAAGTCAACAAATATGCAACAGGTTTTGAAAAGTGAATCTGAATTAGTTGAAAGAATAGTAGAGGTTAGATAGTGTACTGTTTCTGAAGATGTCAAAGGAAAAACAATGAGATAAACACACATGACAATATGTTTTCACTTTTCCCCAATTGAATATTCATTATAGCAAAGGTAAAGTTTCTTATTCGTTGTTAGTTTTGACAATTTGATCACATTTCAATACTTTCGAGATCAATGTTATAGCTTTATGAAGTAGGTTACATTGGTTTTGTTTCTCACTTTATGTACTTTTTATAATTTAACCATGAATACTATGTATAAACCTGAATAATCATGTGTGTGTCAAGAAAAAAATAGACTTTTCTTAATGCTTAGATAATTTGTTGTTAATTGTAATTTCAAAGGTATTAATGTTGGTTATATTCGGAAGCGGGATGAACCCTCAAGTTGCATGACTACTTTTTGTGATGTACATGGATGATCTCAGTTTAAAATCAGAAGTATGGATGGAAAAACATGTGATAATTGGGATTTAACTCAAAGCAAAGAATGTTTAGTAAAGTCACTAAACTCTCAATAGCTTAGTAAAATTTTGATTTTAGGCATTCATTTATGTTATATGTTAATTTGTCTCATGAAAAGTCATTCATACATGTTTGTACATCCATGCTTGAAATTTCAGCTTCAGTGTTGTATTGGTTAGTCCAATATGCTTTTTAATGCAGCATATTGTTTTATGATATCTCCAATTATAGGCTCAATTAAGCAATATATTTTAAATAAGAATGGTTCAATTATAGGATTTATATTTAAATGAGACTTGAGAAGTTTTAAATAGAAATTAACAGGTCCTAAGAATGATAATGCATGTTAATCCACATATGCTACTATATAGGGTATTTAGTAACTAAGTTCTCGACCAGTTGTAATAGCATGAATGAAACTAAGCATCCTACTTAAGGCATCAATATCCTAGGTGTAAATACCTTTTGTATTTGTGACTTCGGAGACGATGTATTGGACGAGTTCTTTTAATAGCAATTATAAAGGTACTCAAGTGCTTGATGATGGAGTAAAGCATAAGCTCTAATGTGAAGCATACACCAATGCCAAGATCTTAGGAGTTGAAGCATAATGGAAATTTTGGATTATTAGCAAGTTCTGTTAATAAGTTCATACATCATAGGTATTATTAATGGATAGTCTTTCATTGTTTTAGTTTGTATGTGTCAATAAACCATAATGAATATGATTTGTTAATACACTGCATTAATTGCCTGGCACCGGTTACTTCCCCTATTTGTAATACATATACATCAAAAAAGACACCAAAAAAGTAGATAGCCCTTTACCAAATTCGCGTTTCAATTCCACTGTTTGTGAATTATATGATAAAATATGCTAATATACTAACATGAGAGCTTTATCTAGCTTCCTAACTGCATAGAAAACACTAGCTGCACGTACACTGTTGATCAAAGCAAAACTAAGTCAAAAACCAGCGTTGAATTATTTTAGTGTTTGGAGTCAAGTGACGATATCGTAGATACTAAAAACTGAACACTTTTTCATGTTTGCATATGCTATTGTTAATATATAGAGATCAGATAAATATATTCGAGATCTTGAAAGATGGGATAAATCTAAAAGTACATTTGCAAAAAATTAAATGGACCTTCAATAACAATAGCCAAATATCACTATATATTATTTATTTTCACTTTACAGTAAGAGCTTGCATAGAGTGAGATATTACTTAAACGTTACATAGGAATAGAGGAATTTAGATCTTTTTACCATCCTTTTATTAATTCTCAAGAGGATTATCAATTTGGCGAAACCTTCTCAGTCTGGTATTTATTTTTGTGTTTCAAATGTAACTGTCACTTAGCCTTTAGATTAGAATTCCGTAAGTCATATGGATCTGCATGTGCAGCAAAGTAAAGGTGAATTGTCTAAGCGTCGAAACGCTTCCATTAGGAATGTTTATCAGTCAACGCATTATTCGTGTAAATACATGTTTCCGTTAACTTCTACCGTCTTTGGGTCGTGCTTTTTCATGTACTAAACATTATGTGTTTAAATTCTTTTACAAGTGGTAATCATAACATAATAAGTGCAGGTGTAAATCTGCTTCAACTGATGGGACGTCTAATACGGTTACCACAAGTTAGTCATTATGTGACTTATTCTAATGACCAGATGTTGCAGACGACTCGCCTAATAACAATTCCACTGCATGTGTCAATGATCCACCTATTAAATCGGGACACGCTGGTAACAATAAATAGCATCATTGTTAGGTGATTATGTTTCGCGTCTCTTATTTCACATTTTGTATTTTCTTATGTTCCAGGTTTATGCCCCCCACATATTCGTATTGGGAGTCGTGTGACCATTGCCTGTCAACATGTGGTGCACGTTTTTTGTATTAGACGCCCTGAAAAATACTTCTCGAATGCGGCGCCTAAAATCAACAAAATCAACATGGTGCGACCTTGGTACTATCAGAAGTGTTCCACTTGCGGCCAGAAGGTTATACAAGAATATCCAATGCCGAAATGCAAAGACCACGAGCCACAACCAACATCGCTCTACATGTAAGAATATCCTTATGCCATATACTTACTACCTACACAATACATTAACAACATTTTAAATGCAGCTACTGTTTCAAAGCTCTCCTTTTTCTTAAGGGCAGTACCAGTGGAGTCGCTCATGAGAAAAATGGAAATAAGCGGCTCAGATAGAACATAATAATCTTTCAGTTATTTATTGTGTTTATATCCATTAATGTTACTCATATAAATTTATAAGTGGCAACTATTTTTGAGGGTGTTAATATTTTTATGATTTTCTTGGATCTATTTTGATTATCCGAATCGTAATATTTCCATGTATGAGATGATTTGACATACTTTCGCGCAACTTTTTGGATGGTTCAGTGAAACCCAACAGAAGGATGACATGGATGAAATTCAGGATCATGTATTATCACTTATTATACACGATAATCAAGTTAAGTTTTAATTTTAGAGTTACAATAATGATCTGTATTCTGCAGGTTGCTGAAATAATCGTGGAAGATTTGTGGAGTAATCCTCTCGCATATTTTAACAATGTAAATCTCTTAACCTTCATATGATATGATAATATTACTTTGTGGAGTTCTCTTTTACTGATTTATTCTTACGAATTATTTGGTATATTCATCTTTCAGTAGTGGTACTGTAAATTAGATCGTAAGAACTGAAGAACTATAGATGATACATGTTCACACATCAGACTTGCTATTATTAAACTACATCTGATTACTATTTGTAGTGAATTAAATTATTTGTAAGCCAAAATCAAATCAACCACATCTGATTACTAAGCCATCCATGCTAGCAGTTATTTTAAGATAACGAAAATTATAAAATACTTTTGTAATAACTAACACCTCTAATTCATTTTTATCTTTTTCCATGTTGATATTAGTGGCTGCCACCGGATTTTGTAGGATTGGCCGGGATAAATACCAAGGAAACATAGTAGTAAAAAGTCTTGACGGAAACGAAACGCAAATGACCTTGCGTTCGTCCGCTGCCACTATCTTCACCACGAGTGACTGAAGATGTGAAGATAAAAAACGGTCTCTCACCAGGAAGCAAACATATTAATTTTTGAAGAGGTTTGCGTCTTTTACATATCTTTTAGATTTTCAAATTTTCTGAATAATTATTCAAGATATACTATACTTGCAAGGATCTACTAAAAGAAGTATTTTTTTTGGAGTAAAAGGGACTCAACCCCGGTAAAATATATTACACAAAAAAGCGTTGAAGTACAATGGATATAGGTGGAGTCCTATAAACACAGCCCGCTACATGGGCGAACAAACAGCACATACAAGTGCAAACGAAATCAAGCAACCAACATAAGAATGACATGCCACTCTTATGAACTACCAAATGAAGAACACTCGTCTTCATACAAACATAAACTAGGAAAATACCAAAGAACTAAAAGAAGTATTTCAATAAGGTTAAGTGCCATTTTTAGGATATCTTTACACCTTTCATAAAGAGTACTTTCATAAGCATGATGTGGTTTAAAACCTCGTTGCAAGATGAAGCTTTGGATTTGGACTTGTGTCTACCAAGGCGTGACTATCAGTAACTGATTTTTAACTTAGTTACCATTATCCTTATAATAAAATAGTTAAAATCTCTGCCACTTATGCATGTTAAGTACGTATTGTTGGAAAAAAGATACCATGATGCTAATCATCTAGGCTTGGAGCTCGGTTGGTAAGGCTCCAGGTCTTGCCACCGAAAAAAGATCAACAGGCAAGGTATCACAACTGACAAAACAAAAGTGCCCAGATTGAACAAGTTAGACAAAGGTAAAAAAAAAAAAAAAAAAAAAAAAAATAATAATCATTTAAAACTATTCAAACAAAATGACTCAATTAAGAATGCTTGTGATTGATTATTGTTACAGTTTGTATGACTATGAATGTATATAATTATAATTAATGTCATACGTTATTATTTCGTATTACTTATTATAAACATTTACACGACAATTTCATCCATCGATGATTGCATAATTTGTGCATTAAATACATCAACTTTTATAATCCTCCGGTCTTTTCTATTAGATTTAAACTATTTCATAAAATTATTCATGTCACCTCATCTTTTAACTTAAACAAAAGCAAATTAGCCCACCAACAAAGGGGTCATGAAGCTATCTAAAATAAAGTGTGGTGCGATGGCTGAGGTAAAACCTTGACCCTTATCCAAAATAGTTACATACTACAATAGACTAATCTACATAATTTTTTCACATACATTACAATAAAGAGGTGGACTAAATGCTAAAATTGAGTTGCTCGTGTATCAACTTTAGCACATTCGTAATGTCAAGTCAGAAACACAGATATACCATAAAAAGAAGGATAAGTAATAGAAATTGCAATATAGTGCTTTTCATATTGGATTTATTTGTTTACACAAATCTTATGAACATTACGTATTATGTATGATCACAATGCTTATCATGAAAACTACTTTGCTAATCAATTATAAATAATAAACAAGATATCACACAGACAATGAATAATCACATTGAGTTTGGGAGGACCTCAACATTGGTAGACTTAGAAGGTTGTTGTAGATCTCCACGGTCCAACCAGCTGATCTCCGAAACTGTTTGGTTGTCTGCTACCTTGATAAGTCACAGAAGTATAAAATAATATCATGAATTATGTCATTGAACCTCAATGTGCTCGACAGAACAACAAATAACTCTCAAACCATCTAAAGTTTAAAAAACATACATGTTTGTTAAAATCCACAGTTACATGGTTAAACTAAAAAAAACGAAACAAACCCGCCCGTTGGGCGGCTTACATAACCAGTAATACATATATAGCAGTACGTGGCTAAACGATAAATAATTCATATAATGCATACTTGCATATATATTTATATAACTATTACGTATATACAATTATATACTACAAACTCCAAGTGCGACGCAAAATATTTTACTTCGACGCACCCACAAAGGTACAACAATTACAATTGCGTTACGCTTCGTTTACCATAAAGTTTTTATTTTTAGAAAGTTGCCGAAAGTAACGATAATATAATCCGAACTTCATATTTCATCATTAATTAACTAACATTACGAACCATTTTCTCATTATAAACCATATTCAAAAGTATACACAAGTTTGACTTTCAAAAGTCAAACTTCGTAGTTTACTTTTATACCAAAAATCACCAATCTTAATTCGGCCGTAAAATCTTAGTTATTAAGAGTTACGTGATGAGCCACCTAGCGAAACGTAGCTAAAGGCAAACTCTATCACTTTTCGTTATCAAAAATAGCTGTCAAAAATTTCTTGACACGCTACGAGGCGGTCAAAGTTTTTGGTCAAACTTGACATGTTCAAAACCTATTAAAATGACATTTTTGACTTAAATCAACTATCAAAACATGTTTAACTAGCCTATTTAAGTATACCAACACCATCAAACTTCAATCAATAATCAAATATACTTTTAATAATTTCCGCACTTGAATTCTATTGCACATAGTATATAATACGCAATATCCTTAAATTAATCACACAAGAATGTAACTAGAATACTCACAAAGCTATAACAAAAATTTGTTTTGGCTTCCTTTGTTGGTTCGAAATTGGACGCACACCCCAAATAAACAAACCAAAACTTTTTCAACAAAACCAACTTACTAGATCACTAATCCAACAACTATAAACACCCTCTTAAGATCAAAACTTCAAGAAATCAACCAAATTTCTAACTTTCAAAATACTTATTGCATGTGGGATTTTCTTAGTGGGATATGTAGGTATTGATGAGAGGATTAAGAATATATACTTGGATTGTATTGCATATCGGAAAATCAATGTGTTTGGTGTGTGAGTGGTGGTGGCCGGTCGTGGGTTTCAAAGGAGAAGGAGGAAGAACAAGTTTTGTAAAAGAAATAATGGTGTGATGTTCATATAACGAAAATAATTTTATTGTCACTTGCCACCGAATTTATCCCCTCCAACCTTAAAAGTCCTCCTATTTTTAGTACAAAGTTATTGTTTTGTTATTTTAGCCGACCAAAGACTCGGGTCACACCACATTCGTAAATATTTTTATTTTGTCCCACTAAATTCACTTTAAAACATTTAATAAAATGTTAAATCACGTAAAACACGACCTTTAAACACGGTTTTTACAAAAACACGAGAAAAAGCCATAAAATACGAAAATAATTTAATCACGCTATCGGAGCGACAATATAAATTTTATAACTTTCTCGGAAGCTAAAAACAAATAAAAACTCAATCACGGCTTATAATTTCCCAATAAATGGAAATTTTCACCAAACCTTATATAGCATAAACGACAAAAAATTAGTTACGTAGTAAAATAATTATCATAGCTCCGTGGATAACGTTGACCTGAAAACTCGGTTGTTACATTCTCCCTCCTTTATGGAGCGCCGTCCTGTGACACAAACTTGACTTATCCGCTCTTTCTCGCTTCATCATTACTCGTAAAGAGATAAGGGTACTTATTCTTAATCTGATCCTCATGTTCCCAAGTAAATTTTGGACCTATTTGCAAATTCCAACGAACTTTAACGATAAGTATCCGACTTTGCTTAAGTCGCTTAACTTCTCGATCAACAATTTCCACTGGCTCTTCAATCATGTGCAACTTATTATCAAGTTGAATCTCATCCATCGGAATGACAATGTCGCCTTCCGTATATCATTTCTGAGATTCCAAAACATGAAAAGTACTCATAATCCCTTCAACTCTTCAGTAACTTCAACGTATAAGCCACAAGACCGACTCCTAGCAATAATCATGAATGGCCCAATGTAAACGTGGCCTTTACTTTCGCGCTTTCAAAATTCACAACGCCATTCCCTCAATACCTTGAGCATACATATACTCAACTTTAAATTCTACGGCTTAGATCTTCTAATCCGCGTAGCATTTCGGGCGTATAGAGAAGACTTGGAGACCCTCTGGAAGTTGGTTAAAGCTAAACATAGGAATACAAGGCCAGAGGATGAATATGAAAGAGTGTTATGGGGTGATATGAAGGTAATGTTTAAACCTGACATAAAAAGTAAAGTATGGATAAATCTACAAGGATACAAAGTGACTATTTAGAAGCTGTTTGATACATGTGGAGTGCACTTTGTAAGGTTTAAAAATCTACATATCTTTATGTTGGTTGAGAAAAGATATCCCCTTACACTAATAACAATCTCAAACATGTTGAACAAAAAGCTTCAAACTGATCATTGGAATGAGATGTACTATCAACTACTCAAGCTCATGACAAAGCAGGAAAAGGGTCAAAGAAGTGTTTAAATACATCCTCTTGATAGTGATGAAGACTTTTAATGAAGAAACTTAAAGATTCAGAAGATGAACATCAAGTTTAGGGGAGGATTATTGGGATTAAAAGACTTCAAGATGATTCTTAGAGTTACTACTGCTCAGTTACAACTGTTGAGTGATTACTACTGCTAGAAGGATTATGCTGACAAAGATGAGATCAAAGATTGATTGGAGAACAAGAATACTTACAAAGATAAGTATTAGTTATTTGTAAAGAAGATATGTATAAATTATCTGTTTAGGAGATTACGTTTGTTTATAGAAAAGATCATGATAAGTTAGGAAAGTATTGTAAGCTTTGTAGGACTCCTTGGTGTATAAAAGGAGGTCCTAGGGCATAATGTTAGGAGTACATCTTTGATATTAGTAGCTTCAAGGTTATTTTGTAACCCTATCACTATTCAGAGTGATCGTTTCATATTGAGGCTGAAAGTTTATTAAAAGTTTGTTTACTGTTTTATTGTTCTTCTTAGTATTGCAAACTAGTTTTCGCATAGTTTGTGATATTCTCAATCTTAGTTTCTACTATAGTTGTTTTGGATCTATCCAACACAACTAAGCTTTAACAAGCTAAGTAAGATCTGTTCAAAAGGGATCAACATTAATCATTTCCTTCCGACTTAAGGCGTCAGCCAAAAAATTCGCTTTTCTAGGATGATAACGAATCTCACAATCATAATCACTTAACAACTCAATCCAACGATGTTGTTTCATGTTGAACTCTTTTAGATTGAGAATGTACTAGAGAATTTTGTGATCGGTGAAAACCACACACTTTATTCCATACAAATAATGTCTCCACAACCTAAGAGCAAAAACAACGGCTCCCAAGTACAAATTATGAGTAGTGTAATTCTCTTCGTGAGTCTTCAATTGTTGGGAAGCATACGCTATCACCTTTTCCTTTTGCATCAACACGGCTCCATAACCCTTAAGTGACGCATAGCAATAAACCACTAAATCTTCTGTTCCTTTAGGCAACGCTAAGATCGGTGCACTACACAATTTTTGTTTCAGTAACTGGAATGATTCGTCTTCTTCCTTACCCCATACGTATTTCTTGTCTTTCTGAGTCAATTTGGTGAGTGGCTTGGAAATCAAAGAAAAAAATCAATAAACATTCGATAGTAACCAGCCAATCCTAAAAATTATCTCACTTCAGTTAGCGCCGTCGGTGCAGCCCAATTCCTAATGGCTTTGATCTTTGCAGGATCAACATGCACACCTTTATTATCAATTACATGATCGAGAAACTGTACCGAATCTAGCCAAAAAGCACACTTTAAAAACTTGGCATACGGTCTCTCCTTCTTAAGCAACTCTAAAATAATCTTCAAATGCTTTCCATGCTCTTCTTTGTCCTTAGAATAAACCAAAATATCGTCGATGAACACAATGACGAACTTATCGAGATATGGCTTGCATACTCGGTTCATCAAGTCCATAAACACAGCATGCACATCTGTCAGTCCAAACAGCATCACTTGGAACTCAAAATGACCATACCAAGTTCTAAATGCAATAATTGGAATGTCCTCTTCTTTAATGCGAAGATGGTGATATCCTGATCACAGATCGATCTTGGAATACACGCTTGAACCTTGAAGTTGATCAAATAAATGGTCGATTCTCGAGAGAGGATGACGGTTCTTAATAGTCAACTTGTTCAAATCAAAGTAATCAATACACATTCGAAAAGATCCATCTTTCTTTTTCACGAACAACACCGGTGCTCCCCACAGTGATGAACTCGGACGAATAAATCCTTTCTCCAACAGCTCTTCCAATTGCTTCGACAACTCTCTCATCTCAGATGGTGCCAAATTATATGGTGCACGTGTAACAGGTGCAGCCCCTGGTACCAGATCAATTCGAAATTCTACTTGCCTTGGCGGTGGTAGTCCCGCCAAATCGTTAGGAAACACCTTAAGAAAGTCACAAATTACAGGCACGTCTTCCAATCGCTTCTCCTTCGGTTTCTTCTTAGTCACATGTGCCAAAAACAAATGATAACCTTGTTCGATATACTTACGGGATTTATTACAAGATATGACCTTTAGTCGGAACATACCTTTGTCACTTTCGACTATCAACGTCTTGTTTTTGTAAGGTATACGAACAACTTTGTCACCACAAATGATAATGGCATCATGCTTGATAAGCCAATCCATACCAATAATAACGTCAAACGTACCAAGCTCAATCGGCATGAGATCGATTTCAAAAAGATGGTTCACTAAATTCAAAGTGTAGCCTTTTAAAATAGTGTTCGTACTAACTATCCTTCCATCGGCTAACTCTACCTCGTAACTGGTATCTATTTTAACCGGATTGATATCAAGCATGAAACTAAATCTAGTGTCCATAAAACTCCTATCGGAACCCAAATCAAATAAAACAGAAGCATAGCGGTTATTGAGTAAAAACGCACCCGTAACCACATTCAGACCTTACAGCTCAGCATCTTTAATCGCATAAGCTTGGCCACGAGCTTCTCCAACTTCCTATTGCTTGACCTTCTTTAGGCATCGGTTGCTCGTATGACCTTGGTCACTACAATCATAACAAGTCCAAATGGGCTGAGCGTTTGCACCCGTGGCAACATTCTTTTCCTTGCAATACCTCACTTTGTGGCCAGTCTTTCCACACTTATGGCACTTGATCGTACATCGACCAACATGGCGAGTAAAACAACGTTCACACAAAGGAAGTGATCCAGAAGACACCTTTACCTCATTCGGAGCAGTAATCATAGCTCGTGCGTTCCTTTGCTTGTGATTATTCTGTGAAGATTGGCGTGAGTTATCCTCGTGGTTGCTCTTACTACTACTGTTCCCACTTTGAAAGTTCTCCCACTTTCGCTTATTTCCTTTAAGAATCCTTTCATTCCTAGCTTGCCACTTTTGTTCCATCAACTTATGTGCCATACGCACAGCTTCATTCAAATTGGTAGGCTTAGAAGAAGTAACTTCACCCTTGATGTTATTAGATAATCCTCGGATGTAAGCATCAATTTTCACAGTTTTTGGCTCGACCATTCTTGGATACATAAAAGCTAACTCATTAAATCTTTGAGTATAAGCCACCATGTTATACTTCTTGACCTTCAGGTTCCACAACTTGTTTTTCATTCTTTGCAGTTCTTCAGCTAGACAAAACTATGCTGTCATTAATTTATTCATCTTAGTCCACCCCATTTGGTTAGCAACATCTAGTCCCAAAATTACGACTTTAGAGTTCCACCAAGTCAGTGCAGGTCCTTATAGTGTAGCAGCAATAAACTTAACTTTCTTATCTTCTGCACACTCGCTTATCCCAAAAGTCATTTCCATTTTCTCAAACCATCTCCTAAGCTCAACAGCTCCTTTGGTTCCACGAAAATTATCAGGGTTACACTTCATGAATCTAGCAAAAGTGCATTCTCGAACAACAGGTGCGGTAACTTAACCCCTAGCTTGTCCAGATCCACTAGCATTATTCCCAGTATTCGCTTGTCTTGCCCGCTCAGCAGCGATAGAGGCATCGACACTTTCTTTGATCATTCGCCAAACGACAAATTGAGTCAAAGGTGCAGACTTTGGAGGCATGATTCTGTCACATCACACATAAAGCAACTTGATAAGCATTCAGAACATGATATACTCATAACATGGTACAAAGACAAATCAATCACAACCACAGTCACACAACATCAAGTAGTAATCAAAAGATAGTCATTCATTATTCATCACAGAAGAGTTAATACATAGTTGCATTGTTTCATGAAATGATACAAATCGTTACAACCAATAGCATCAAGTCTACTAATTAAGGATTCAGTTGAGTGATTACACAATAAAGATACTACTATTGAAACTAAACTACTAAGAGTTATGAGGGGATCCCTACGGCTCAGATGATGGACTCTCCTCATCTTCAACTGGAACATTGATAGCCTCATTCGGTCTTTCTTCAAACACAAATCCCCTACGAATCATCTCCTGATAGAACTCATAAGATTGAACTCTAGTCTAATAGAGATCTCTCTCTACCAGTTCTTTTTGCATACGAAGAAGTGTGTCGCTTGACCTTGCTTCTTCTAGTTCTTTCTTCAACTTCTTACACTCAGCTCTTTCTTCAGCATTACCAAGCTTTCTAACCAGATTCTCCATAGCAGCTTGTGACAACCGTGATTTGAGCATGTTAGTTTATACCTTTAGATATGGCTAAGAGTTCATTTTATGTGTTTAGGTGTTATGCTATGTGATTTTATGTGTGCTAAGCGGGTTGAGTAATGTGCTTAATATCATTTTGAGGTGTATGGGCATCTCATTTTGAGTGTGTTTATGTTTGGTAATGAGTATTCCATTTGTTCACGTTTAGTGATAATGGAAAGGAATGTCGTATTGCCTGCAATGCTACGTCCATGGTTGGATAATTAAGTGTTAAGCGTTTATGGGAAATATGGCATTTTAGAAATGAAATAAGTTAGTGAAATATAGAAGTTTGTAGCAAACTTTCTAAAAATAGAAAGTGGTTTGGTGAAATGAAAGTTATATTTAGAATGTTTAGTAAATAGCGTTTAAGTAAAAAGGTTTAATCAAATTAGCTTAGGTTTTTATAAAAACTTAAGGTAATATAAGTAATTATATAATTAATAATAAAAAGGAAAAATAAATAAATAAAATGTATATATGCCATAATTCGGCCCAAAAGAAAAAAAAGGGAAAAAAGGTTTTTGATTTAGACCAGGACTTGTATACTTTTATTAAAACCTGTAAACCCTTCATAATTTAGGTTTTTATTCCTGCTCCCCCTCTCATGGTGTCGACCTAAGCCCCTAAGAACAAGGAAAAACAAGTTTTGATTCAAGAATTTAAGAGCTAGATCGCGTAGGAGCAAGTAAGAGCGCTAGGTATTTATTCTATTCTTATTTAACTTTTTAATAATGATGGATCTAGAGTTTCATAAAATTCAGAATAATAATGATATTTGATGATGATAGAATTATTAGGGCTTGATTAGGGTCATGTTCATGCAATTGGTTAGGTTAGATTGACGTTAAAACTTGATTTAGGGTTGAGCATAATTTAGGGTCGTGTTTAACGACAGATATCTTGATGATAAAAACGTGTATTGATATGATTCTTAAGCCTATGAATAAGCCAAAAGAGTCTACTTTCCAAAAAATCTGACCTCGAAAGTTTTTAAGGTCGGGAAGTCATTCAAATGTTGGTTATACTAAAAGTTGTCAAAACAGTAAATACGGGTCAGATTTAGGTCATGTTTGTGAGGGTAAAACCCTAACTTAAAATTCGAATTGAGCTTAGCCCTTCTACAGTAGTTAAGTTCCATATGTATATAGAGAAACCCCATAAGGATACCTTCTAATTTTATGTCTAAGTATGGTTATTAAGTCCAAACTTTTTAGTGTGCAATCAGATCCGAATTGAGACTATTTTGAAGTTTGATTTTCTTAGGAGTACTTGTGCATGTAAATTGCTTTTGGAAATCCAAAGGTAGTTAATATACTCATAAATGAACATGGGTGATTTTTGGTATGAATTATGAGGGTCATTAAGTAAGGGTTTAGGGTACGTAAAGTCATGATAAAATTCTGCAATTCTGAGTTAATTATAAGTAACTAGTGAAAGGAGTTAATGAAGTGGTTAAGTTTGGGCATGGTGTCGGGGTGACCCATGATGGTTAATTAAACCCTTAGACATCCATCATATGAGTGTTACATGGACATGAGCTTTTAGCTTGGTCCGCCGTGTTAACACATTTGTGTTTGTATTGTGTAGCTTGTGTGGATATTGTTTGGAAGCTGCTTGTGCTTCAGGTGAGTTTCATAGCCCCTCTTTTCTTATGATTTATTGGGGTGGAAATGATGCAAAGTGTTTGGAAATGTTTTGATTACTGTGATAATGTGTTGTCAAAGATGCATGGACTATACATGACTATTGTATGTTGTGTGCTACATGTTTTGTGATGTGATATTGAGAATTATGAACTAAGTCAGTGGAATCTACTATGGGTTTATCCATGGCCTGTTTAGTGGAAGGTACTGTGGCCTAGCGGGCAGGATGGTTACTTTGAGAGTATCCACGGCCGGGGCTAAGGGGGTAACCACAGGGACCTTGGTACGATTGAGACGTCTTATAAATCGTTACTGGGAAATCGTGTAATTGGATTGTATTGGATTGGATTGTATTAGATTGGTCTGTGCATTGCTTGCTGTATGAAGTCATTTATTATGTATCGTCCTGCAATATTTTCTTTATTATCACAGTAATGTGCAGTTTGGATTTTATATCGTGTCTTAAACCTATGACTCTCACCAACTTTATGTTGACGTTTTAAGCATCATTTTCAGGTAATATCGTGGTTGATGTAAGAAGGATGTTAGGAAGGAGTGGCTAGAGGACCTAGGCATTGCTTGTGGAATTGTCTTTTCTAGTCTTTATTTATGATATTTGTTTTGCTTGAAACTTATTTGTTGGACGATTGTTAGTATTTTGTGATTTATTTTGTTCCGTGTTACGATATTACCTTTAGTAATGCAAGTCTACTTTATCTTGTGTGGGTATTGTCATGGACACATAGTGTCCATTGATTATTTCCTTACTTTAGATCTTTCTATAGTTGACACCATTGTGTTGTGATGAGTCCATGATGTTACGCTTGTGTTTCCGCCTAGGCTGGGTATGACAGATTGGTATCAGGGAGCATTTGGTTTTATAAGAGAAGTAGGTGGTTGAGTGTGACTTATGACATTGGGTGTCCTTCATGTAGATGCATTTTAGGGCTTAAGTAGTTTGATTTGATGCATAATATGCTATGCTTCCCCTCTATTTTTGAATAGCTTATATATCTCGTATTTTGCTAAGTTGTCATTGAGTTATTTTGCCTACCCTTATCTGGTATGATATGTATTACTTTCTTAGTATTTTAGCTATGTTTTTCCCCTACCGTATAGTAAGAAGTCTCGTTGGGGAACCGTTTTCCCAAATGGACTTAAGCATTTTTAAGGATCCATATGAGGAGCCTATTGTGAGCACCGAAGGAGATAGGATAGTGATCGTTTGCCGGATTGTAGTTAGTAGGGCTGGACCCATGGCAGTCGGGTGATTCGCTGGCTGGAGGCCCAAAAGTTTTACCCAAGCGAGCCAAACCATAAGTTTATCCCGTCCTTTACCTCGTCATGTTGTTATTGATTATTTCTTTCGGATATTTCGTATTTTGGGAGTTGTTGCGAGATTTTCGTTCCTTTATGTCGTTTCGATTTTATTTTGATATAAGTAAGTAGTTAATTGATGAAGCATCCTTTATGTGTTAAGTTGGAGTGGTTTAAGATGTGCAATGTGGTATATGTGCTCATATGTGAATTATGATTGAAATGGGTAATCTTGGAAGTAAGTACACGTGTGAAAGGAGGCACTTATAATTATGGTGGCCAACATAATTATAAAGGCATCACACATGTAGACTTGTGACCATGATTGCATTTATTTGTGTTTGGTTGTAAGGTGGTAGTGTAATATGTTTTCCTTTTGATATGTGTAATCATGTTAAAGATGGTGGTATGGGTAGAGAATTTCTCTCTTACCCTAATTGGAGGATATGTTGAGTTGAGTTGTATAGATAGTAAGTTTGCCCTTCTATCTAGTAATTGCGGATACCTAGTATTGCTATTATAGAGGTTGCTCGTTTGCTCGGTTGTTTGTTCGGATTTCCTAAGTCTAAGCTTAGCATCCCTTCATCGTACTTTGTTAGTAAGGATACCCGATTTTTCCCATTCTACGTCTTGATGTATATTGGTTGTTCGGATCTGCTCTTTCGGATATAAGCGCGTTTCGTTAGTTCTTTCGTTGCATTGATTACTCGTATGGGTATCAAACGTTTCTTTTAAGCACTAATTGTTCCTAACATATTAGTGTAGATCATTACTCCTTTCTTTGTATATCCCTTGGTTTTCGTAACCCGTTGGCGACGTGTTAGTATCGATGCTTTTAGGTTTGCTCTGTTGATCGTTATTTTGGATAAGACCTTACGTTTTCTTTTGGGTACGTAACGTCTTGCATGAGTTTTCTTGTACGAGTTTGTTTGATTTTATTCTGAGTATATGGTTCCTGGTATTTTCTTTCGTTATCAAACAATAGAATTGTAGTTTGGCGTATTTACGGTGTTTTTACGATCCCTTTTGGTTTATGGTTTTGTCCTCTTGTATAGTAACATATTTTATAATTGATGTCTAATTATAAAAGCCGTTTTGAGGTATTGTGTTAGTGTTTGGGAAAAACTGTGTTTAAAATGATCTTTGTAAATAGAATATGTTTAAATGACCTATGCAAATAGGATATGAAAATTGTTGAGTGGTTAAATAAATTTTATTTTATTATAAAAAGCAGGTTTAAAGTGATTCATAGTGGTAAAGTACGATACACCATTAGATAACCATCTCTAGATTTTTATGACAACCAGAATGAATTTTTGAAATATTACATTTAAGACAATTTCATCTATTATTTAAAATGATTTCCTATACTTAAAGTGACTTTCTTTATTTAAGATTGATTTTATTTAACTTAGCAACTTAAAAAAAAATTGCTCGGCACAAAATATGAAACAAAATTATAAAAGTACTTATTTATTCAGATCAAAAAATATCCGCGACATGAGACCAAACACATAAGCCCATATAAAAAACAAACTATTAAACATGAGACCGGAAAAATAAACCCGCACAAATTAATATAAAAAAAATTGTTCGGCACAAAATAGGAAAAAATATTACAAAAGTACTGATTTATTCAGATCAAAAAATACCCACGACATGACGCCTAACACATAAGCCCATATAAAAAACAAACTATTAAACATGAGACCGGAAAAATAAACCCGCACAAAATAAATAAATAAAAAAAAACTTAACGCCTCGCATCAATTAATGCCGCGCGTATCATGCTTAACACATATTTACCCAAATCTCATAAAATTATATTAAAAAAAAACCCCAAATAGCAAAAAAAAAAACCAAACAAACCTTTAAACATGAGGCCCAACAAATAAACCCATATAAGAAAAAAACAAAGTATTAAAAATGAGACCGAAAAAATAAACCAGCAAAAAAAAAAAATTAACGCCCCGCAGCATCGCGCGGGCAATCACGCTTGTTTTATACTTTAATTTTCATGGGTTTACAGATTGATTTGCCTAACGGGCTTATGTTACGTACAAGATGGGCCACTTTATCGGGCCTTAAAGCTATTTATGTAGCTATTTCACTTACATATTAGACTTACTGCGTGTGAACGTGTCACAATTTGAAAGGCCAGCAGCCACTAACTTGTCCCATTATTTTTCAGCATCAGGTCTCACAGTGCCCGTGTCATAATCCGAGACGCCAGTACTAAAATTCTTGTAGAATTTAATGCTTTTTATCATACGTCTCTGGGCACAAATTAGAAAAACCTTTTTCAATTACATATGCTACAAAAATCGACTGAATTTGTTCAAAAAAAAAAATTCCCAATCATTTATAGACTCGTGAGAGGATGGGAACAAACATAGTACAAATACCTTGCCATAACAAATCGATTTCGATCGACTAACATGTTTACAAATGATATTTTTCTTTTAGGTGTGTGACGATGTTTCTTGCATCATTTATCACTTCCTTCCGATCAAGCTACTACGTCATATCTTTGTCCGACAAGTGCATATACAACTTCTTACCTTCAAAACTTAAACGTGTTTTTCCAAAAAAGATCGTTAGTGCCTTCAACCTATGTTTAACATTTTATATCTCAAACTGGAACACGTGAACACACGATAATGTGATTATTTGATCATGAATTGATGCACATGTGGATTTGATACCTAATACAAACATTCATAAACATATAGTTAATACATTTCGAATATAGTTATGAAACTTTATAATACTACGTACATGTTTGGTCAAAAGAAAACCTTCAAAGATGGGTGGCCCAATGTGCCAATATGGTTACACTCCTTACAAAGTTACATACAATAGGGACGTATTTGGACCACACACAAAACAACAAGTTGAGTCACTATTGATTGCTCTATTTTTTTTTGAGTAAATTGCATAAATCGTCCTTAAAGTTTGACCAAATTGCATGTTTCGTCTCAAACGTTACAAAAGTGCAAGGATCGTCCCTATGGGGAAACCTTTGGTGTTGCAGGTTTCCCTAAAGGTTTCCCCACACAGGGACGATACTTGCACCAAAGGTTTCTCTACAGGGACGATCCTTGCACTTTGGTAACGTTTGGGACGAAACATGCAATTTGACCAAACTTTAAGGACGATTTTTGTAATTTACTCTTTTTTTTCATATATCTAGTCTTAATTAAATGTGAATTCATGGATATTTAACCCTCCATTATGGTTCATAATAGTTACCACCACAACACCAGGCACAAAGTGGTTCTATCGATCCGATCATGTAAACTCTCAAGAGTTATATTGTCGTGATTTATCTCAAGAGTTTACTTTTCGGTAAAAAAATATATTACATTATCCAAGTTTCCCGTATCAGCCCTACTTGCAGTTCTATATCACCGTATATGTCAAATTTCTTAAAAAGAAAGACTTTACTTTGTTTGAGTGTATATGGCGATTGGCTTAAACTCCATGAATTAGCTAAATAAAATATCATAAACCATTCCAACCTCTAAAAAAACATGTAAACGAATATGCATTTGTTATAAAAAGACTCATAACTATATGCATGTCACTAGCTTCTTAGATCCATAAGATCTTTCTACCAAAAACTGTAAAGTTGCTTAGGCCATCCACTATGGTGGACATTTTAAAAGGTTTATAAGTTTATCACTTTTTACAATGTCATTAATTTATAAATTATGAACCTATTCTCATTATGGATAAAACTTTTAAGGTTTATAAATTGTTCAAACATAAATTAAATATTATTACGGTACACAAATTCTTAGACCTCTCCAAAATCTTACACCTTTTCATGCCACCTAGACATGAAATGGTTCCTCACTATGATAAAAATATTCTTAGACCTTTTCATAAGTTTTTAGACATATTCTTGAAACACCATAGCGGATGCTCTTACTCTTGTTATCTAACTCCTTATAAATTTTAAGCTTAGAGTAGTTGGTATCGTAGCTGGTGGTATGGTGCCAGTGAATAATGCCAACTGATGGCACCAACCCGACACCCTTCTTCCTGCCATAAGGGTTGGTGCCGTCACGACCAGCTCACGCTATGCGTTTTTTTCTCTTTGGTATATGTGTTTTATTGGGTTATGTGTGACAACCGTGATTTGAGCAGGTTAGTTTATACCTTTAGATATGGCTAAGAGTTCATTTTATGTGTTTAGGTGTTGTGCTATGTGATTTTATGTGTGCTAAGTGGGTTGAGTAATGTGCTTAATATCATTTTGAGGTGTATGGGCATCTCATTTTGAGTGTGTTTGTGTTTGGTAATGAGTATTCCATTTGTTCACGTTTAGTGATAATGGAAAGGAATGGCGTATTGCATGCAATGCTACGTCAATGGTTGGATAATTAAGTGTTAAGCGTTTATGGGAAATATGGCATTTTAGAAATGAAATAAGTGAGTGAAATATAGAAGTTTGTAGCAAACTTTCTAAAAATAGAAAGCGGTTTGGTGAAATGAAAGTTATATTTAGAAAGTTTAGTAAGTAGCGTTTAAGTAAAAAGGTTTAATCAAATTAGCTTAGGTTTTTATAAAAACTTAAGGTAATGAAGTAAACAAGTTAATTAATAATTTAATAAAAATAAATAAATAAAAATATATATAATAAGGGTGCGTCCGGTTTTAGGGATTAAGAGAAAAAAAATTGTTTTTTTAATTAGATTAGGATTTGTTTTTAGATAAGTATTTTAGGTAAAAATATATATATATATAAAACCCTAGTCAAAATTTTCTCTCCTCCTTCCCTTGTGTTGAGCCGTACGAACCTCCCCAAAAACCCTAAGGAGTCGATTTTCATTAAAGATCCAAGAACAATCAAGAGTTGTGATTTAGGTGCTAAGATTCAAGGTAAGTGTGTTCTTCATAACTAGATTTTTATTATTCATGTAACCCTAATTATGATGGATCTAGGGTTTTAATTAAAATACAGAATGTTTATGATATATTATGATTGTAGTATGCTTAGGATTGAATTAGATGCGTATGCATGCTTGTGGTTTGGTTAGATTTGCGTTAAAACTTGATTTAGGGTTGAGCAGAATTTTGGGTCGTGTTCAACGACTGATATCTAGATGATAAAAGTGTGTATTGATATGTTTCTTGAGTCTATGAATAAGCCAAAATAGTCTACTTTCCAGAAAATCCATCCTCGAAAGTTTTTAAGGTCGGGAAGGCATTCAAATAACCTCTACAACAAAAGTGGTCAAAACAGTAAATACATGTCAGAATTAGGTCATGTTTGTAAGGGTAAAACTCTAACTTAAAAGTGGAAGTAAGCTTAGCCCTTCTATAGTAGTTAAGTTTCATATATCTATTGATAATCCTGTGAAAATTATCCTCTGAAAGCATGTATAAGTATGTTAGTTAGAGTGATACATTTTGGTGTGCAATCAGATCCGAATTAGGACAGTTTTGAAGTTTGATTTTCTTAGGAGTACTTGTGCATGTAAATGGCTTTTGGGAATCAATTGGTAGTTATAGAACACATAAAAGAACATAGATGATTTTTGGTATAACTTATAAAGGTCATCAAGTAAGGTTTTTAAGTTAGTCAAAACACGCTAAAATTCTGCAGTTTTGAACAAATTGTAATTAACTAGTGTAATGTGATAATGAAGTGGTTAGGTTTGGGCATGGTGTCGGGGTGACCCATGATGGTTAAACAAAATCGTATACATCCATCATATGTGAGTTACATGGACTTGAGCTTTTATCTTGGTCACGTGTAACATGTTTATGTTTGTATTATGTAGCTTGTGTTGATATTGTTTAGAAGCTACTTGTGCATCAGGTGAGTTTCATAGCCCCTCTTTTCTTATGATTTATTGGGGTGGAAATGATGCAAAGTGTTTGGAAATATTTTGATTACTGTGATAATGTGTTGTCAAAGATGCATGGACTATACATGACTATTGTATGTTGTGTGCTACATGTTTTGTGATGTGATATTGAGAATTGAGAACTAAGTCAGGGGGATCACCCGCGGGTATCCATGGCCTGTTTAGTGGATGGTACTATGGCCTAGCGAGCAGGAAGGTTACTTTGGGAGTATCCATGGCCTGGACTAAAGGGGTAACCACATGGACCTTGGTACGCTATGAGACGTCTTGTGGTCATTGATGGGAATTTGTGTGATTGATTAGATTTGTATATTAGCCTGTATGATAGTTCATTTATTGTCCTACAATGTTTTCATAATTATCACAGTAATTTATGGTTGGATTTGATTTTCATGTCTTAAACCTATGACTCTCACAAACCTTTGTGTTGATGTTTTAAGTATCATTTTCAGGTAACCGTCTTGAGGATGTTGAAGTTAGGAAGAGTTACTAGTAAGACCGTAGGCTTGCATGCAGAGTCATTCTCCTAGAGATTTTATTTATCTCATTTGAATTGTTTGATACTTGGTTGTTATTTGATTGTTTAGACTTTTGGAGTATGTTTCCTTGTGGTATGACTTTGCTATCGTAATGCAAGACTCCTTTATCTTGTGTTAGATATTGTCATGACACATTGTGTCTCATTTGTTTATCTATTTAATTTAGTACTCTCTATTGTTGACACCATTGTGTTGTGATGATATCCATGATGTTACGCCTTATGTTTCCGCTTAGGCGGGGTGTGACAGATTGGTATCAGAGCTTTTGGTTATAGAGAAGTAGGTGGTTGAGCCTAGACTATAACCTAGGAGTCCTTCACGTAGATGTATGTTAGGGCTTAAGCGTTTAGTGGTATAACTAGTATGCGTTTTCCCCTTTATTACATGATTTTATATCTTAGTTTTGTTATATTTTTTTAGCTATTTTAATTGCCTTTATCTGATTTAGTGTATCTTATCTCTTGATAAATTAGCTATGCCTCCTCACTTTCATAAGAAGTTTCGCATGGGGGTTGCCATTGCAAAAGGATGTAGGGGATACTATAAACTAGGAACAAGGGCTTGGGTAAGGCGGGGTAGCCGCAAGATCCGTATACCGATTGACATGTACCCATGCAGGATTGAAGAGAGGTTGACCATAAAATTAGTTAAGGGAGAAGACATATTAAAGATTGAAACAATAGTGACTGCTAAAGATGGTATAATTACCAAATTTCTGAGAAAATTCCCAGAATACAAACCAACCAAGGAGGAAGAAGAAATTTCTAAGTTAAAAGCAATATGTGAGAATGTAATTTATATTACTTTCCATCTTATCTATAAGAATCTTCTTCAGCTCAAGTTCAGAAGGTTGGCAGCTACAGCATGGGATGTCTTAGATTTATTGGATGAACGAGTCAGAACCTCTGCCTCGAGTTGTTCATTTACATTCTTCTCAATTTTTGGCAAAATCTTGGAGACGTGTGCTTTAACTTGTTCTTTGACTTGATCCTTGATTATTTTCTTAATGTTGTCATCAAGTTTATTGATGAAGTCTGCATTTTCAACTTGAGCTTTATCTCTGAGTCTGTCAGACTATAACTGAACAACTGTTTTAATGGCTTCATGCATCTTGTTGGTAAGGTACGCATCAACAATGCCAGGAATTGAAGAAACTGCTGCAGTAAATTAGTTTGTTTGCTTAAATTCAGAGAAATCAGTTTCCAAAGTTTTTAGTCTATGGTCAAACCCAAGTAATGAACCAAAGTTAGGAAGATCTTGTAGGGAGGAGCTTGGTAAGTAATTCTGTATGCCCACATATTGGGGGAAGATTGTTAGCCTTAAAATATGTCGGCTAATACAGAATTACATTAATTTACATTAGCCGGACACGCAGGGACTAGAAATGTCAAGTGTAGTAAGTAGATCGTGTCTCAGGCTATATATATCCCCTTCATACTTCCATGGAGGGGTAGAGGATAATTATTTGTATTTCATAAAGTGTGTGTGTTTCTCTCTTTAGAAAACACACACATCTTTCCCTCTCTACCTTTCTCTCTTAATAATATGGCTTTCTATTTCTTTTATCCTCCCCGACCTCCGGACCTTTAGTTTTAGGCTAGAATCTTTATGGGTAACAATTGGCATCAGAGCTTAGGGGCGTTTTGTGTTCGTGGTTTGCATTTTGGGGTGTTGTTTGAGCTTATTTAAGCTTTTCGTGGCTTATTTTTAAGCCAAACCCACGGGTTTGTTTGGTCGATGTCTATTTTGTGCAAAAGCTTGAAATTTTCTTCTCTCTAATGTTTCTAGCTCATTTGTACAAATGGTTTGTGGTTTTTAAAGCTTATTTCGAAAGATCTTTGGTTCTTTTAAAGCTTTTTACACAAAATCTTGACCCGAAATTTTTTGTATAAAAAACCATAAAGTTTGTGTTTTTATGCTTGATATTGCCTTAGAATCCCTAGTTGTACAAGAAAAATCGAGCAAAAACGTCAAAAAATGTGTCTTTTTCGTGTTTCAAAAAGTGTACTTTTTAAACTAGGCGAATTATACACAAAAAGTACACTAGGCGAATTATACGTGTAACAGACGATTTATCCGTATAACAGGCTATTTATACGTATAACAGGCGATTTATACGTATAACAGGCGATTTATACGTTTAACAGGCGATTTATACACACAAGCGAACTATACGCATAGGCGATTTATACGCCTGTGCCTAGGTGATTTATATGCTTTTGCTTGGGTGATTTATACACTTTTGAGATCCGATTTATGTCGAAATTGGAGACGATTTAGACCCTAATTCCGCCAAGAACCAAACTTAAACACCTTCCACAAACACCAAAGCAACCACAACACTTAATGCTAAAACAATCATTAAAGATTCACTAAAACGTCAAAATGGCTATAGAGTTGGACTTTAATGTCAAGTGATCACGGAGATGATTTGGTATCCCTTATTTGAGATTGAAGTGGGTTTTACGAAGGCGTCTATTTATTTCATCATCAAAACTTCCTTCTGCTTTCTACCCCTTTTCCCTAAACCCCCTCTATTGATTGATGACTTGCTTGAACGTATAAGGTTATGATTGAGACTTGCATTATCTAGTTCTACCCGATGTAAGGAGTTACATTGTAGTACTCACTTAAAGGAGTTACGTTGTAGTACTCAATGTCACACGCAGAAGCCGATGTGGATAATTTCAAGAGGTGTTGTACTTTTCATATACTTTGTGATTGGAGTATAGGGTACTTAAAGGCTTTTGTTAACAATAATATTTCACTAACAAAAGACGATCCGGAGGTCAGGGAGGATAGAAATGAAAGTAAGCCATTTTATTAGAGAGAGAAAGAAAAGAGTGTGTGTGTTTTCTAGAGAGAGAAACAACACACACTTATGAGACAAAATATTTATCCTCACCCCTCTATGGCAGTATGGATGGGGTATTTATAGTCCTAGTGACACCTAACTATTGTAACTTGTCATTATTAGTCCCTACGCGTCACACTATAACTAAACTATTGTAATTCCAGATATGTCACCATATTTTAAGGCTAACAATCTTCCCCCAATATGTGGACATACGGAATTACTTACAATGTTCCTATCATGTACAAATACAACACAAATAAAGTCTTCCAAAGCTGAAGATGTCTTCCGAGTTCTCCTTGTCTTGAAACTTGTACTCCAGCTTGGATCTTCAGTGTCTTTACTTGTACAGGAACCATTGTAGTATGCACGAGTTAGATTAACTTCCCCCCAATTAATGCAGCATGTCTTAAAAATCTTTCTTCATAGACTCCTTTCTGGCAAAGTTTTTGAATCAGCTTCCCCCCAAACCAACATCCCTATCTTGAGCAGATTCTGAAACTTTGTTGTAGCTTGAACAATCTTCTACTTGTCATTGACGTGCACAGCGGAATTTTGTAGAAGTCAAACCACACCAACGACCACTACTTCTTGTCATTAGGGCTTGGTGAATATTCGTTCGGGGGTGCATGCGAGAAATCAGCATCAATTCTTCTCACGTATGCAGTATACTTCATAAACCATGCTAAGTAAACTAGTATACACTACTTCCCCATGGAAGTTGACATGGTAACATCAAAGTCAACTAAGTCCCGGATGTACACATTTCCCCCATGATGGTTGCGAACTCTCGGAAGCATCATTGTCGTGTACGCACATATACTCGAGAAGTTCTTGTCTTGAGCACAAATCTGGAAATCCAAACAAAGCATTGCCCTCTTGTCTTCAGAAACCGTAGAGGAGATGAAGCAAGAATCAAGAAAACTTGGTATAATCAAGTCTTGTTTAAGAACTTTTGTTGCAGAACTTTGAGAATTTTGCTTAGACGGTGAAGTACCTTTGTCTTGGAATGGGACAATAATATTCCGTGAGAATTGCTGATTACATCTCAACCTTTAAACTCTCTGGCTAACTTACCAACCTCGTATTCTGTCGGCTATTGTTGTGATCACTTGGTGAAGTAAACCCGATATACCAAACTTGAAAATGAAGTAAAATCCCCCAAATTTGTTACTTAAGCTTGCACTGTTGTTGATTGAAGAACGGTGCAAGATTAAATCTATAAGTACTCTATACCCAACCAGAAAAGTATAAGAAGTACAACACCTCTTGAAATTATCCACATCGTCTTCTGCGTGTGACACTGAGTACTACAATGTAACTCCTTTAAGTGATAGTTAACCAGGTCTGCAACCAACCACCCCTGACTTCTGGTAACTAGATAATTCAAGTCTTAATCATAAGCTGTATACGTTCAAGCAAGTCATCAATCGATAGATTGGGTTTAAAGAGAAGGGGTAGCAAATAGAAGGAAGTCTCGATGATGAAATAAGTAGACACCTTCGTGAAACCCACTTCAATCTCAAATAAGGGATACCAAATCAACTTCGTAATCACTTGTCATCGTAATCCGAATCTAGCCATTTTGTTGTTTAAGTGAATCTTTTCAGGATCGTTTTGGCATTAAGTGTTGTGTTTGCTTTGGTGTTTATGTTTTGATTTGTCTTGATGATCATATTCCCAAATTCAGTCACATGCCCAAAGTCGGTCACATGCCCACCTTCCTTCGCGGATCGACCTTCGCGGTAAGGTCGAAATTTTTTCGGGAAATTAGGTATTCAAAACATAAAATTTCCTTAAACAGTGTCATGTTTCGCTTGGCACATTTCAACATATTTCGCTTGAGAAACAGAACTGCATATTTCGCTTGAAATCTACACATTTCGCTTGGTTTAAGGAAATTACACATTTCGCTTGGTTTAAGAAACATGTTTCGCTTGAGAAAAAATTGCACATTTCGCTTGACAGGAAATTGCACATTTCGCTTGAACTCTTCCAACATGTTTCGCTTGAAGAAATTTTGCATATTTCGCTCGGAATGTGACTTGACCTGCATATTTCGCTTAATAATACATATTTCGCTCCAAAATACATATTTCGCTCCATTCAAGAACACATTTCGCTCCCTTCAAACATGTTTCGCTGTCTTCAAAACACATTTCGCTTCCTTCAAACATGTTTCGCTGTCTTCAAAAATTCTTCAAAAACCCAGAAATTTTTGATCCAAAAACGTGTTTTGATACCCAAATAAGTTGCTAGTACATATAAGACTAACAAAAGTACAAGTTGATCGTCGTAAAACACACGTTTTAGATCAAAAAGTAAGCGAAAAAGGGTACGTTCGGTTTGAGTTTCTTACCAAAAAAAAATACCATGAACACCTCTGATTCAGCAAACAACGATCACGATATGCTCCTAGGCTCTGATACCAATTGTTAACAATAAGATTTCACTAACAAAAGACGATCCAGAGGTCGGGGAGGATAGAAATAAAAGTAAGCCATTTTATTAGAGAGAGAAAGGAAAGAGTGTGTGTGTTTTCTAAAGAGAGAAACAACACACACTTATGAGACAAATGTTTATCCTCACCCCTCCATGGAAGTATGGAGGGGGTATTTATAGTCCTAGTGACACGTAACTATTGTAACTTGTCATTATTAGTCTCTACGTGTCACACTATAACTAAACTATTATAATTCTAGATATGTCACCATATTTTAAGGCTAACAGCTTTCTTCTGCACCGTTCTTCAATCAACAACTGTGTAAGATTAAGTAACAAAATTAAGGAATTTTACTTCATTTTCAAGTTTGGTATATCGGGTTTACTTCACTAAGGGATCACAACAATAGCCGACAGAATACGAGGTTGGTAAGTTATTAGAGAGTATAAGGTTGAGATGTAATCAACAATTCTCACGGGATATATAAAGCTACAGAACGTCAATGGTACTTCACAGTCTCAGCAAAATCTTTCAAAGTTCCTCAATGTCTTTCATAACTTTTCAAGATTGTTGCTTATCACAAGAACTTCTCGTGTATATGGTCGTACACGTTAATGATGCTTCCGAGAGTTCGAAACCATCATGGGGGAATACGTATACTTTGATACTTTGACGTTATCAGGTCAACTTCCAGGGGGAAGTAGTATATGCTACTTCACTTAGTATGGTGCGTGAAGTATTCTGCAAGCATGAGAAGATTTGTTGCCGATCTCTTTCATGTTACCCCAAACAGATATTTACCAAAACCAAATGTCATGATACAGTATAGAAGCAGTATTAGTTGATGTAAGATGTACACACGTGAAGGATGACTCTTTAAATGTCAATTGCTCACACTCAAGACTTAGTTGACTTTGGTGTAGCAACTCACATCAGCACTATTCTAGAGGAAGAAAAGTGCATTTCTAGATCTTAATTGATTCTGGTGCTACGGTCTCAAATTCGAGAAATGGATAAAGTGTGTACTTCAAGTTGTGGATGATTCTTCTATAAAATTCCGTGGGGGGGGTGGGGGGGTTGGATTATATTCATATATAACTATTATGAAGCTGGGAATGATAGAAAAAAAATTGGTAATGGTAGGGGGGGGGGGTGGGAGTTGTGGGGTATCGGGGGGAGTGGGGGAGAATCATAAAAAGTTGTTGGGGTGGAATATGGGGTAAAAAACGGTAAGTTATATTTGGGGGTGAGGGAGTGGGGATAATGGGTGGTTGGGGGTGTGGTGGTGAGGGGTGGGAGGGTTGATAAATTTTAAAATATTTATTATTCTGGGGGTGGGTTAAGGGATGGGTATTAGTGGACGGGAGTATGGGGGGGGGGGGGGGGGGGAATGGAGGGCTTGTGGACAGTGTTTTAAGGTGTGTTGCAACAAGTAAATATAAAAAACACAATTGTAGTGGTGAGTGGGTGTAGAAACACCCAAATAAGTGTGGGCGAAGCGCGTGTGATGGTATTTGTTGTGAAGTTTTAAGAGAAAAGTTTGTTTAGTGAGCAGTGTGTACTGACTCACCAAACAATTGAGGGTGTAGTAGGGGGGGGAAGAAAAAATGATCATACTGTTGTGTTGTTGGGGGTGTTAGGTAGGGGTGGAGATATTAATACAGATCATAAAGGTTTGAATTGGACAAACTAGGGGAGGTTGGGGGGAGAGGGGGTGGGTGCTACTAGTGGAGGGGTGGGAGTAAGGTTGAATGGGGGAGGGGAATGTGAAGGAGGACTTTAGGGGGGGGGCGTTGGGTGGTTGAGGGGAAGAAAAGATAGAGGGGATAGCGGTGTGTTCTGGCATACGTTATTGAACTTGGAGGGGTGGGGTTTGCGGTGGATACAGGGTGTGAGGTGGGGTGGTGGGGTTGTAGTTGGGGAGGAGGGGGGGGAATTGATAATAGTGCGTATGATAGAGTTGTGTGGGGTTGTAGGAGCGGGTATCTTGGGGCAGGCGGCGGGGATTGGGGGGGGGGAAGTGAGTGGGGGGGGCCGGTTCGTGATGGGGTGAAAAAATGGGAAGCAAACAAGCTGGGATTCGTGGGTATATGGGTGGGGGTGGTGTGAGGGGAGTGGGTGGGAGTTTGGTGGTGGTGGGGGAGAGAAGGGGTGGGGAGGGGGTGAGGTGGGGTTGTGGATTGGGTGGAGGTGGAACTAGGGTAGGGGGTTATACTTAATGGGTGAGGGGGGGCTTGTGGCATGTGTTGGGTGTAGCAACTCACATCAGCACTATTCTAGAGGAAGAAAAGTGCATTTCTAGATCTTAATTGATTCTGGTGCTACGGTCTTAAATTCGAGAAATGGATAAAGTGTGTACTTCAAGTTGTGGATGATTCTTCTATAAAATTCTGCTGTGCACTTTAAATGTCAATGTTAGAAGATCGTTCGAGCTACATCAATGTTTCAGAATCTGCTCAAGATACAGATGTTGGTTGGGGGGAAGCTGATTCAGAAACTTCACCAAAAAGAAGTCTACGAAGAATGCTTTTCAAGACATGCTGCATGATTTGGGGGGAAGTTAATCCAACTCATGCATAATACAATGGTTCCATTACAAGTCAATACATAGAAGATCCAAGCTGGAGTACAAGTATCAAGACTCGAAGACAAAGACGTCATCTTCAGCATTAGAAGCACCTTGGATGTCATTTTATTTTGTTGTATTTGTACTTGTTAGGAACATTGTAAGTAATTCCGTATGCCCACATATTGGGGGAAGAATGTTAGCCATAAAATATGTTGGCTAATACGGAATTACATTAGTTTACATTAGCCAGATACATAGGGACTAGAAATGTCAAGTGTAGTAAGTAGATCGTGTCCCGGGCTATATATATCCCCTCCATACTTCTATGGAGGGGTAGAGGATAATCATTTGTATTTCATAAAGTGTGTGTGTTTCTCTCTCTAGAAAACACACACATCTTTCCCTCTCTACCTTTCTTTCTTAATAATATGGCTTTCTATTTCTTTTATCCTCCCCGACCTCCGAATCGTTAGTTTTAAGCTAGAACCTTTTTGGGTAACAACAAGCATCACCGAACTCGCAGTTTACAAGCATAACCGGACTCGCAGTTTACAAGCTCAACCGAACTCGCGGTTTACAAGTTCAACCGGACTCGCATATTATTCATTCACCAGACTAGCAGATTGTTCATTCATCGGACTCGCAATTTTAAGCTATTTTGGGTTTTTTGGTTTCGAGTGTCGGTTAGTTACATTACGACCGTGAACTCGTTTTGATCATCGTGGTATATTCATTTATTACCGACGATAAATGTACCGCTCCGCGAGACGAGATTTACATTCGTTGACTTTCTCAAATTCAAAAACAAAGATAACATTCTGGTGGGAAATTTTTTATTATTATTAAACTAAAATTACACTTTGACACATGCAGTCCCTAAACCTTTTAATAATTTTAAAGTTCATCCTTTGTTTGATTAATAACCCTCTTTGTTAAAACAATTTTACACCGTTAGTCCTTATTCTTATAAAACAGCCCGTTAGTCATCCAAAGTGAATCGTAATTGCACCGTTAGTCCGTATTTGAGTTTTAATCAACCGGTACTCATTTTAAGTTGAAAGTATGTGCACCGTTCGTCGTTTTAAGCTCACTAATCGTTAACAAAAGCTCAAGTACTTCGACAACAACAACGATTTCAATAACAATTAATCATTATTTCACGGTTTCTTCTTGATTTTGTAAAATCCCGAAAAAATTCCATTTCTTTTCTTGATTTAAATCATAGATTTGTAAAATCCCATGAACGTTAATTGATTTCAATCCACAACAACAATCACTTTACCTGCTTTAGATCCTACAAATCATTTTCACTTTACAATTTTTGGTAAAATGGAACTGAAAGATACTTTATCTTCGTGTTCAGATTTAGAGGAACAAGACATGCAACAAATGCTACAACAAGCAAAGATCTTGAAGGGTAGGTGCCTGAACGGTCTTAGTGCACTTAAATCAAATTTCACACGGAAACATGTACAAGGCATCACTAAAAGTGAATTTGAACGTGCATTTAGTCGTATTTTTAGTGAAGATGTTGACACATTCACATGCACGTTCTCTCAGAACATGGATACACTGGAACAACAACTTACCAAAGAAACTATTCTTGAGTCCATGATGAGGTGTTATTTTATACTTTTTTTCAGGGTCGTTTAACCCCCTAAATCGTTTTTTTATGCCCAAAATAGATACTTAATCGTTTTTTTTCAGGTATTTTGCATTTGGAAGGCATTTGGAGGAAATACACGTGACTTTGGCTCATTTGGAGAAGAAACGGACAAGACTACGGACCTACACCAACGTTTCTCAAGATTATATTCTTAGAGGCTGGAGACGGCGTCACCAATACAACGTGACGCCATCACAATTCAACCCATGACGGCGTCAGAGATTTGGCGACGGCGTCATAACGTAGCTGACCTAATGAAACCTTAGAAGATTCTAGATAAAGATGATCATTCGACGTGCCCACGAAGTACCATATATTGTTTTGATCATAACTCCTTCATACCAACTCGGATTTTGACGATTCAACAACTCACACGTTCAGAATGAGAAAATCTACAACCACGCGAAAGATGTCACTGTGACGACATCACATGTTATTGGTAACACCGTCACAATGGTCGGTTAGGGTTTTACCTATAAATACAGCCTCATAACTTTATTTTTATCAAGCCCTCAACCCTAAGTCCGATTATAGGGTTTGGGTAGGTGTTTTTTTAGCAACTTAGAAGACTTAATTCATGCCATAAACATCTTGTAATGGTTTGATTATCATATCTTTCTTAATTCATGTCTTCTTCCTTTTGTTGATTATGATTTATATTGCTTGAGTATGCTTGGCTAATTCATCTAGTATTTATTTGGGATTGCATGAACCTTGTCATTAATTGACTGGATCTTGTTGTTTGTGACAGATTTAATGAGTCTAATTGATTATAATTAATAATTCTTGTTTCCTATTGCTTCTTGTGATGGATGTGCATGTTAGGCTAGAAAACCAGCTTTTGTCTGTATCGCTGTTGATATGTCTAGGGAAACATGATTGTTCAGAAAGGATACCATCGGGTAACAGTCTTCATACTACCTTGCCCCCTAATATGGTTGATCCACTTTTAATATATTTCACATGCACTTAGTGTACCCCTAGGGGCCATGCAATAGTCTTCATACTCATTTACGTGTACGTTGCTCTAGCGAAATACTAAGTAGACGACGGGTTCATATAATTCGTTTATGACTTAGGAAATAATTACACATTACATCTTAAGTGACAAAGAAATAGGTAGAATTGGATAGCTAGCAAGGAGTAGTGCATCCCAAGTGAATACGCTTCATTGTATAATTGTCTCCTCATTAGATTAGATTAAAGGTAGAACTAGTTAATACAAACCAACTGTCAAAACCATAAGTTTACATGCTTTCTATAAAACACAAAAATACAAAAATAATCTTCCTGTAACCTTTAGACCTTAGAGAACATTCGATCCGGCCTTTATAATGTTATTCCCCTAAAGAACGATAACAACCCCCGAGCCTTGCCTATACTACGTTACAACGATTAGGTACACCGCCTAGGGAGTTGTAAAACTTCTTGTAGAAGTCCTACGACGATCGCACATCAAGATTTTGGCGCCGCTGCCGGGGAATAGCGTAGGTTTTGGATTCAATCTAGCCTAGGTACTCACAAGATTCCTATCAAGTGAGATTTAATTTCTGTCAATTAGCTTTCTTGTAGTCTATCTTTTCATTGTGCCCTTTGTTTTGTAAATCACTCTTTCGTCATCATGATGTATGAAAGACCACCCACCGCACCCTCTCAAAACCCACCCCGAAACACAACCTTCCCATTCCAAAATAACATCTTGATGTTCTAAAAACATCAAGATGAATCTCTTTATGATGCGTGGACTCGTTTCAAAAACTTAATCCAAAGAGTCCCTCATCATGGCCTCAATTTATGGTCTCTGGCTCAATTCTTTTGTGATCATGTCAATAGATATACTCAAATAGACATTGACTATGCAGCATGTGGGAACCTTAGGAGATTAAGTGCTGAAGAAACCATTAAGGATTGTGCCCAATGCGATAAACAGTAGAAAAACCCAACTAGCACTATTTTTGACCAAATAATAGCAAATTTGAAAACTCTATTAGTTGAGAATGAAATGGTTAGATTTATGATACCTAAGTGCATGGCATGGTTAGATGATGAGCCTATAAGAGATCTAAATATGATGGAGGATAAGGTGGATAATTCAAGCCCACAAAGTACCCCACAATTCCTCCCATCATTTGAGGTATACACACTGTCCGTGACTCACCTCGAAGAAGTAGAAGAGACCATGGGAATCCCGATGGAGGTAGAACCTTTGGACCACATGAAACTAGAGGATCTAAGCTTAGATACTAGCACTCATGACCTCTTTCTTAGTTCTAAGGGATTTCATGGTGTTGATGAACCGGAGCCTCAACGTTTACCTAAATTTTCACCCTTAGATGTAAATCTAGGAGTAAAAAGAGGAACCAAATCACCCATCAACCCATATTTTCCGGGTAGTTTTAGGATGAAGGTAATAAAACCCTTGACCATTCATACACCACCTTCACCCCACGTGGCATACTTCTATCAAAATGGTGTGTATCGCTACTATCACTCACACTTAACCTCAAGTGTAGGGGAGACCCACTTTATACGCGTCAAATAAGCGTAGAGTCAGGCTCGCCGCTCGAACAAAAACAAGCGCTTTTTGGGAGGCAACCTAATATTTTAAATTAATGCAATTAGGAATGTCGTGTATCTCGTGTATCTTGTGTGTTTGTTTTGATTCATATGATTGCGTTAACTATTTTTCATGGTTTTTTGCAGTAATTCATACAGGAAATAACTAATAAGATTGCTTACAGGAAATTTTTCATCAAAAACAAAATCTAAATTTTCTCAGAGTGTGGAGACGGCGTCACGATTTGCACGTGACACCGTCAGCTCATCTATTATAACGACGTTAGGATTTTTCTGACGGTGTCATGAGCCTAGCTACAAAAAATTTAAAATTTTTAAGTATTTTTGAAAATATAACTTGTGCAATATTTAAAATTTGTAATTCTTTTATAAACCTGCAGAAAACCATGATTACGTTAACACATTCATCCTATCTTTATTGCTTTCATATAGTCTAAACTTAGTTAATGAGGTTGTATTTATCATTCACCCGTAGATTTTATGCTTGGTGTAGTTGTCTTTATCTTTGATTACATGTTATATTTGATGAAAAGAAGCTTGGAAGTTCTTAGGAAGTTTCATTGGATGATTCTCGGAGAACAATTTAACCAGTTTTCGCATGTTTCTTCTCCATTATTGAGCAAACCTAAGGAAGTACTAGTTTCTTTTCCTTATTTTCTTTTCTCTTTATTCGTTTCAACGGGTACTTCTAGAGAACATTAGGGACAATGTACAACTTCAGTGTAGGGGGAAAATAAGCCTTAGAAACTATTCTTTCATTTGTCATTTGCTTTGTCCTTAAAATGATGGGTAATATATCAAAACATAACATAAGAGGTGATTTTTACCCAAATTTAATTTTTTTATGACACATACCGACGAAAACCGAGTATTAATAGTGTCTCATGGATAGAAATTTATATGGCTAGCACAAAAACCCTCAAAATTCCACCCTCACAATGTGAGGTTCGTCCTTAGATATTATACCTTTAGCTTGTTCGAGTTAAGGAGTGAGCAATCATGTGTGTGTATTCCGTCGTTACGAGTGTGTATGCGTGGTTTTGTCTCCTTTTCTGGAACATTGGTATCGGTTATTTTAGGATTATGAGAGTGTACCGGTAGAATATTAAATTCTAGAACTTATTTTTGTGATGCATCCCGAGACCGCATAGTAAGTATTAGGATTTGCTTAATAAGAGGCATTAGGATTAACCCATGTTTTAAACCTGTAATTGTTATGATGATCACACCGATCATATAACTATCCCACACCCTTGCCATGCACTCA